>QBDW01001703.1:0-92816 GCA_003261595.1 Maconellicoccus hirsutus
TTTGAAAAATATTTTTCAAATCATTTAATTTTTTTAAATAGTGAAATTAAAATTGATTTTTTATGATTAGAAATATTTAAATTAAATTTTTATTTAGTAAAATTTAATAATTTATTTATTTAAATAGATTTATTAGAATCAATTTAATATATTATTTTTATCAAGATATTAATAATAAGAAAAAACTATATAAAATGCAGAAAAAAAATTGCATCATGGACGTACCCCCGTCAGGTTGATACCTCCCACCGCATAGTAACGGCTCGATTTTTTGAGCTTACGCGTTCATTAAGCGTAAGAGTACATCTCTCGCTAGTTCGCAGTGGGCGGTATCGACATGACGGGCGTACCTTCGTGATTCTTGTATATTTTTTTACGCCAAAACTATCAATTTTTTCGGTGTATTGTATATGAAGTTTTTTCTTCTTATTAATATTTTAAACGCGTTAAAAAATGATTTAACAAAAAAAAATGTATATTTCAATTTACCTCATAAAATAACGCCTTAAAAAAGGGTCATGTAATGAAGGTGTAAAAACGATTGAAAAAAATCTAAAAAAATGTATATTATTTAATTATACAACTCCCACCTAAAAACAAAATTTCAAGTCATTTGGCCAAAGATTCATATTTTTTTTCTCATATATCTTGAACCAAAAATTAACGTCAAGGGAGATTCACCACAGTCAATGGATCAGACGAAAATAATACGTACTTGTATAGTGGTCAAAACCAATTGCCAAGATGTTCCTAAGATTGATCCGTGACAATGAGCGAAAATCAACAGAGCTCTCATACATTGAAGATTTTTGGCCGTTAGCATAACCGGACCTTGTTGAACACCTGTGTGATATTTCGCTTAATTAAAATCCGCGTTTATATCTCAACTCCAGCGCTTACCTTGAGGTAACGAAGCCGAAGGTAAAGGTGTACCGACAGCGACTACTTGTTGTTTATAATCCATCTCGTTGTTACCATACGAGCCCAGGGTATAATGCGGATTACCATCTTGCATCGAAAATCCATTACTGCTGGAATTTCCTACGCAACGAAATCCTTTAATATATCTAAATATTTCCTTAAATTGGTATTTTTTCTCACCTAATGAAGGAGAAAACGAATTTAAAACCGCAAGCGTGTAATTAGGCGGTAAAGAAGCTTTACATATTGCAGTAATAAACGCATCTCTAGGCGTGTTCAACTCTAAATGCCCAGCTAAACTTGCAAGTGATTGCATCGCTTTAAGGATATTTTCCGTAATCAATTCGTCAGTACTAAAAAAAGCCAAAAAAGTTCTATTTTAAAAACGTTCTAATCTTGTGAAAACTCCATCGTGAAGTTACCATTACATACCTTCCTTCAACCATTGGCACAAGCGCTGATAAAATACCGCACCAGCTCGAATTGATTAATTGACAATACAATTTCTTCTCCTTCTCTGGAACACTAGCGTTATTATTTTCACTATCTTTGGGCTGAGTAGCTTCTTTGTCGTCTGGCCCTTTCTTGAAATTTTGTAAGTACGAAGTTTTTTCTAAAATCGAAGAAAGTGATCGGACTATTTCCAAGAAACTGGCAAACGCTACCACTAAACCGTGTCCGTTTGGTACACTAGGTGGTTCTACTTTATCAGTATACTCCAAACTGAAAATATTCATGATTAATAAACAGGTGTTGCGTATTTACTTCGAATGGAACTATTTAAATGACACTAACATAACCATTTTCGCTTGACCGACAACAAATGTATCGTATATAGGAAGGAATACACCTCGGGATACAAATCCGGGCTGAGGAGATATACCAGGACCCATTGGTAGACCTCCCAGAGTTGCAGGGGGTTGACCATGAATTTGGTGATGTGCTGTAATGGTAATATTGCAGTGATTGATATTTTATTATCATAATAACTCGATAGGACTTATTTAAAATGGCGATTTTTATCAATTTTATCGATTTGGTGGTGTAATAAACAAACCTTACATAAGGTATTAGAATTGGGGCGTTTTTGTGAGTTTGGGAACTTACGGTAATTATTGCAACTTATCAAGATTGTATCATAAAATGACATTTGCAACAATTTTACTGTCACTCGCTTTTCCGTAGTAACGGTAATTTACTCCAACTGCCATAAACTTCTGATTTAGATCTCAGCTAAAAGTCCGAGAAGATTTTTGTAATATCAGTTACGATCGAGAGATATGAATAAAAAAAAGGAGTGTGCGGTAGCGAGGGGGTTTGAGGGCGAAGGTAGTATTCTATATAAGGTTTTATTTGTTTTACCGTCAAGCTGATAAAATTGATAAGAATAGCCACCTCAGATAAATCGCAAAGACTTACATAACCCTGTAGGAGCTAATTGCGGATTGAGAAACACAGATTGAACATAAGCACCTAAGCAATTGACAATATCTTGGAAAATATTAGTGGAATGTGTCTTAAGGTCATAGCATTCGCAGAATGACAACAACAGCTCCGGTTGCGCGGTCATCTTGAATAGAACTTCCAAAGCTGCGGCTCTTTGCCAAGCTGGCTTATCCGGATCGATAAATTTAACGATAAGGGATAAAAATATCTCGCATTCCGTAACCTAAACAAAGCCACGCAATCGATAATGCTTTTTCGATGATGAAAAACACGACGAAAAATTACCAAAATATTGTGATATTTTTCGACAAGTGTCAAAACGATGCGCAGCAGTCTAATACTAATTGAAAAACACGGCTTGTCGAACGATCCAGATTGCGCTCCCAACGCAGGTCCGTAATTGCGGAATTTAATATTCGGTGAAAATAACTTGATGACTAAAGCGCAAACACGCTCTTTTAGCAAGAAGCTGAACTCCGGATGCTGAAAGTAATCACGAATATAAATTAAATCATTCGTGTTGCGAGTTGCATCGAAATATGGTGACGTACGTTAAAAAACACCGAAGGAAATTTCACCAATATCGATTCCAAAAGCTGTAAACCAAATGTTTTCGACATTTCTGTTAACCCAGTGAGCCAATAAGGTTGATCCGAGTTGACTAATTGAACCAAATCCTAAAACATCGTCAAAAATGAAACATCAAGTCGAACCGAAACCGCTATTCACTCGTGAAATGTTACTTGAAACATAAGATAAGCATCGGCAGCACAGCTTCGTAAAGTTTTCGGTGGCACATTACTAGGAACTTTTAATTCTTCTAGATTAAGTTGAGAGTCCAAATCAGGCTGATTTTGCTCATCTTCGAGTAAAACTCGATCAAATACCAATGAAACTAAATGCTTAACGGTAGCTTCAGCGGTATTCACGACAATTGAATCTTTTCCAAAATATAACCGAAAACATAACACTAAATTCTGTAAGAAATACGCCAGTCAATTAACCTTCTTCACATAGAGCATTTTCTACGTTAAAATATACCCACTTTAGCTAGAATATCTCCATGAACTACGCTATTCGTGGTAAGTAGTAGTGTTACGCTTTGAAGTACTTTTACTTCTTCGGTTCCGTTTTCCATCAACATCCATAGCGTGTTTGTTATAAATCTAGCTCCTTTATGATCTACAGCTTGTTGCGTTATTAATTTTTGTATCATACTAAGACATAACTACAACATAAAGAATACGATAATAACTTCAAATAATTCAACTTTAATTCCACCTAAACGAAATGGCTCACTTTAATGATTTTTTGGTCTTTGGTTTCACATCCTTGAACAATTGGATATAATATTTGATTGGTTACATGATATATAGAAGTTTGCGAATTTGCAGAAGCATCCCTCAATTTTACAATACTTTCTTCACATGCCTAAATATGAAAATATTGACATAAATAACATTATACCGACGATATCGTTCCATAACTACTATCGTCATGAAAATTAATCCAACTGTAAAATCTACGCTCATCTTATACAATATGTGCGATAAAAATAGATATAGAATTGAAATTTACTTCTTTGATGTGCGGAAATTTCTTTTTCGTTTCAATTGACAAGTTTTTCAGATCATTTTGAAGAAACTCAAACAATTTCAGCGAATTTTCGTCAGTAAGTCGTTGACGAGACATTTTTCACCCGCAAGAATTTTAATTACAAGCAATCGATGTGGACGCTGAACACATCATTGAAATCGAATGAATTTAATCTTTATACAAAAACATCAAAATTTTACGCATTTTTCCAATTTCTTGAAAATTTTTTGAATTAAGTTTTATAATCATTTCATCTGTTTTCGTTCGATTCGTGTTTCATTTTTTTCAGGTTCAGGTTTATTTGAACAGTAGGTCTTCTTTATGATGTGTTCAATTGTATGAGTCTGCTTTGCTCCGTTTAGCAGGAGCAAATTTAAATAATTTTTTTCCAAGTCCCAAATCCCAGCCTTCTAGCACCGTAGAAGCTATTCGAATTACCGGTTCAATGTTCCATTTTTTGTTTCAAGAGGTTTTTGCTCAAGTCATCCCAAGCTCTATGGAATTAATATTCCTTCATGGAAAATAGAAAAATACTCCAGCTTGGGAATTTTGTTCGCGAACCTGACATATAGCAAAATTATAGCGAAATTTGATGATACACGAAAAAAATGTTTAACGATTATTATAAAAAATGTTTTTCATACAATTTCAAACAATTTTTGTTTCAAAAGTTTTTCTCTCAAATCGTCCTAAGCTCTACAAAAATGCCCTAACACGTGTATTCCTTTTTCTTATGTATAATTCAAATTCTGATCTTCCAAAATTAATGAAACATCTTTAATTTTGAAAAAAATTGTTTCCCAATCTTATCCTATAGAATTTTTCATCTTCTAATTTTACAATATAAGTTCTTCTGAAAACTATTCAGCTTAACTGCAAAGACTTTGGAGGAAGAAAAACTGAATTGAAATTGCTCCTCTGAAACGGAACAAAACAGACTCACGTGTGTTACATTTTGGTTCAATTCAGTAGTGACGTCATCTTTACATTTTTGTAACTTGTGATGATTTTTCAATTTTTTGTTTTTTTTTTTCGTAGGAATCAAAAGTAACCACTTGATTGTTGATTTATTTTAATTATTATTTAATTAGTTTTAAATATTAACTCTTAGATTTCCGATGACTCCCAGAGATCACTTTTTTAAAGCTTTTCGTTATCATTACCTGATAAGGAGATGGGTGAATGAATGCAGGACCTGCAGGGGTTTGTTTTCCTTATTGGAATTTTCAAAATTGTTGTATGATGACGTAAAAATGAAAAATTCACATCCTTACCGAGGAACTGTGACAAAACGCCACTATGCTGAGTTGATGGTTCGCATTAAAGCGTCATCGATGCGAAAATGAAACGTACTTCTTATTCACCAAAATGTATGGTCATAATCACAGATAATTATTATTTTATTAACTCGTAATAATAAACTGAACATCTATTTAATTATATTTATGCAGCGGCGAAATTAACAAAATTTCGTTTGCAGCTCTGGATACTGAACTTAAGCGCAACGTCTTGCTACTTTAATTCTGTGGCACAAACATCGAGCATGATTTTTGTAAAAGATCCGCTTTGAAATGCTTGTACCGCTTTTTCATGCTCATCCAAAGAGAATTTTTTAATTCCTATTTTGTCGATATTTAAATGCCTAAGAATTGGAAAAAATCTCAAAATTTGCAAAAATTATTTCAATACTTGCTCAAAAAAGATACTGTAGTACTTACGTTCTTGACATAATTTCCAAGTAAGACATGGCTCTTTCAAAAGAATCTGGGGTATTTATTGTTACTCCTATTACAGTTATTTCGCGACGAAATAAGTCGAAAGGTTTAAGTCTGAAATGTACATAGGTAAGTAAGTAGGTAGTGGGTACCTTACCTACTAAATAGCAAAACACATCTTACACTTTCAAATACTCACGTTAAAGTTTTCTCAGGATGAGCAACTCCAAATATTAGAAATGTACCACCATTATTAATTACCGGAATGGCAGCTTGCATAGCGTTAGTATTTCCACTGCAGTCGATGCAAATATCAGCTTTGAAATCAGGATTTTCTTTTAATATATCTTCCCAAGGTTCGCATTTATAACCCAGTGCTAAAATTATAATTATAGTCGCGTCGATAATTAAACTTTAATCGAAAAAAGTAAATTTTAGACGCAAACAATTTTCACGCAGTTTTTAAACCTGATTGTGAAATAATTTTTCTTCGATCAATATTTGGTTCGGAAATAATAACTTTTCTATGTCCCAGCCCATATAACAAACTGCTCCACAAAAATCCGATGATTCCAGCTCCTATTATCAAAATTTTAGAATCCGTGTCTAGATCATGCAATTTGTCTAGGCCATGAACGATGCACGATAACGGTTCGCATAAAACAGCTGGAATGATAATTTTTTTCAAATATGCAATGTTAATGTTTAAAAATACCTTGGGTAAATTTTATACCTTGATCCAATGATACTCCAACAGGTACTTTGGTTATTTGCGAAATGTGAACTTTAACGTATTCAGCCATTCCTCCGTCTTGTACAACTCCATTAGCTTGTTTAGCACCTCCTAGATCACAAAAATTATTTCGTTGTCGTTTACATGGAATGCATATTCCGCAACTTCTGCAATACGCAATTTTTTTTCAATAAATGCATATCGACGCAGGTAATGCAATTCTCTAACATTGAAAATAACTCATGAATCGTATACCTATTTATTTGCAAGTTTAGGTAAACAGGTATGATAAGTACATATAGAAGTCAGAATCAACTTACAGATTTGGATTGACAGCAACGCGATCTCCGGCCTTCAAATGGTTATATTTTTCCGAAACGAACTCGACAATTCCAGCTATTTCATGACCCAATATAACTTTATCTTTGGCAAAATATTCCCCCTATGAAAAAAATGTAAAAATGTTGTATAGCTTTAAACACGTCACGTACTTCTATACGAATGCTTGTAAGTTCACCTTTATTATATGCAAATCAGTTCCACAAAAGCCAGCATAAGCGACTTTAACGATGACATCTGTATCGCTTTCTTGCCTCGGGATTTTCGTTTTCACGAAAATTGTCCTTTTATTTTCAAAATCAACTTTTACACAGTTCATTATTAAAAATTAAAAACGAACACGGCTCGCTAAATTTTCAAATACGGTGTATTCGTGAATTTTGAAAAATTTACACTACAGCAGGTAGTTCATTTGAATATGCGTAGCTAAAATACAAGGTTACCTACATCTATATGATATATGTAACGAAAAAATTCAACATAAATTACATCTTGAGCAATGATGATTTATTTTATTTGAGAATGTAAATCTTGATCAAATAAACACGAAAAGCTAATGATAGGAAAATTACGATATGTTTCGATTTAATTCCATCATCGTTCAATTAAAAGTACTTGATCATATCAAAAGCTTATTTCGACCAATAATTTGCTGTAAGCTTGCTGATACCAACTAATACTTATGGCTTATCGTTTTTTTTCACGAATTATCCGTAAACAAGAAAATAAAACTACGTTGTCCATCTATATATCGCTTATGTAATGATTGACAAGGTTAAAAAATAATATATTTTTCAGTATTATCTGTGTGCATTACTTGTTGAACTGTAGTGCACACGTGTACATTGATTTTCACAACTTTTTATTTTGTTCAGCACTCGAGCTGCAGATAGGTAGATAGGTATGCATCTGTTCAAATAGTGAACATAATTTTTGTAAAAGAACCATCACGAAACGCCTGCAATGCTTTTTCATGTTCATGTAAAAAGAACGTTTTAATGCCAATTTTGTTAATTATCAGGTGCCTGAAAATAATAAGATAAGTTTTATGTCATTAATAAACTTAATTAATGCAATTACTATATCACATACTCGCATTAAAAATTTCAACTTAATAGGTATTAATAAGTTAGCTAGTAGCTTAGTAATTGATAGCTACTAGCTAGCTAGCTAGCTAGTAGCTACAGCTAAGCTACTTGTTACTATCTAAGTATTCATGTAATAAGTATACTAACGTTTTTGACAACGATTCGAGATAAAACATAGCTCGTTCGAAAGAATTCGGTGTATTTATATTAACTCCTACAACCGATATTTCGTTGAAGAACAAGTTGTAAGGATTTATTCTGCAACAATAGAGTATTTTATCATTTAAAAATCAACGTTTCCCACATCACGAAATGACCTTGACCTTACATCAGTGTTTTTTCCGGAGGAGCCACACCAAATATCAAAAATGTACCTCCACTATTGATAATTGGAATAGCAGCTTGCATCGCTTCGATATTACCACTACAATCTATGCAAATGTCGACTTTAAAATTCGGATTTTCTCGGAGTATATCTTCCCAAGGCATACATTTATAACCTAATCCTAAAACAAATAATCTGTTAGGTAATCTATTACATTTATTCGCAACGAAAGAGCTGATAACATGTTTATGTATAATTTTTCACCTGCGTTTGATAAAAGTTTTCTACGAACAACGTTTGGCTCAGAAACGGTTACTTTCCTGTGCCCTAATACATGTAATAAACAACTCCACAGAAGTCCGATGATTCCAGCGCCGACGATTAATATATCGCATCCGATATCTAGATCGTGTAATTTATCCAATGCGTGAACTATACACGATAATGGCTCGCATAAAAGTGCTGCAATTCTTTGCGATAGGTATTTCAGTGAGAAAAAAATTTCAAGAAAATATTCAATATGAAATTAACCTTGATCCAATGACACTCCGTCAGGTATTTTTGTAACCAGAGAAACATGAATTTTCACGTACTCAGCCCAGCCGCCATTACTTGCAATACCTATCGTATTTTTTAAACTTCCTCGAACGCAAAAATTTCTCCGTTTTCTTTTACAAGGAGCGCATATTCCACAACTCCTAATATAAAATGGGTGAATTACTACGAGATGTGGTTTTAATATGCGTTATATATTTACATGTTAGGATTCACAGCGACTCTGTCACCGATCACCAAATGAGGATAATTTTCTGATATATCAAAAACGGTACCGGAAATTTCATGACCAAGTGTTATTCCATCGGTGGCGTTAAATTCGCCCTAAAAGTTGAAATATCAATGACGGTTAATAATAATAATTACGAAACGAAACGCTTACGTGTATGATATGCCAATCTGTTCCACAAAACCCGGCATAAGCTACTTTCACGATGACATCTGTATCGGACTCTCTTTTTGGGATATGTTCCCTCGAAAGTATAGTTCTTTTGTTTTCAATATCAACTTTAACACAATCCATCATTATGAACTTTAGTATTTTTCAAAAATATTACCGTGACTCGAACAACAGCTCGTTATAAATATTTTTCTGCAGAGTTTTCGGTTATCTTTTGATTCTATCGTAGAAACCAATGAAATTGGTTGTATATATCGGGTATTGACTTTTAGAACTTCGTATTTACGTAGGTCGCGCGATTATGTAACAATAAAAATAATCTCATGATAACAAAATATTTCAAAATATATTTCCATTTTTATAGAAAGATAAAAATAAAAGAATATGATATTAATTCTTTCAAAATCCGATTTTCACCTATGATATAAAACCGCAATAACAAAAATAAAATAACGCAAACGGAAAAAAACTTTAAATAAAATCGGTAACTTTTTAAGCTACCCGAAAGATCACAATTCATCACTCGAGTTTTTGTAAATAAAATGTATGGGAAATTACTCGATAGAATTTCCAACTGTGAAAAAATTAACGCTTGGACGAGCATTTCTAATAATAATTTCTAATTCAGGTAAAATGGAAAAATTAATAACTACGGCAAATTTTAGAGTAAGGGTACCTAACATTTAAAAACGATATTAAATTGGAGGGAATATTTTGTACACCTATGCTCCGATAAAATACAATGGTAACATTAATATTTAAAATACTTTAACTTTTATTTAATACTGATTGAATCGTTTTGAAACTTTCTTGAAGACATGTCTTGAACTTGGAACCATCTGTATGAGCATTGTAATTAGTCACCACAGCGCCACAACTATCATCACGTATCATATACCTGAATAAATAACGAATACATTCGATTAAAAAACACCTGAATTGATATTTAAGTTCTAGGAAAACTTACGCGATGCCAAAACCATCTTGAACAACTGGACCGAACCCGCCGCCTAATACTACATCAGAAGACAACGTCGATGTAGATAGAATATTATGATTGATTTTTTGATAACTTGGATCCGCAAATATTTCAGGCACCGATCCAGTTTTATTCTCGGATAATTTTCTCAAAGCGAAAAGATGCCTGTCGAATCCTTGACCTAAGGAAATACCGTGTGAGATGAAGGCTATCAAATGATTATTTTCAATTTTAATACCAACCCATGGCAGCATTTTTTACTAAATTGCCGTGAGCTTTAGAACATACGTCTATCATTTCACGTAACTTCTCTTCACTGACGTTCTTAGCGGTGACGGCTTCGCAAAATTTCTAAATAAAAATATACGATAATTGAAATATAAACGGTAAGCGCGTAAATTTATTAAAATTCGAATTTTTACCTTGGTTTCCATAGTACATGGTCTAATGGTCTCGGTTCTGCCATGTTTGAAGGCGGCTGTGCTGCATGATTCGTATGTAGCGACGGTTTTTCGAGCGAAATTGTAATACGCTAACTGAATTTAATAAATGATTAGTTTAATTTACACAAATACTATTCGTAGCTGCATGATTGATCTTACTTGGAAAGATAATTGCATTACAGCATCAGGACTAACTTTGAACTTTTTACATTGAGATTTTCCGACATCATAGATAACGTCGTTTAGATCTAACGAATCGCAAGTTTTTTTAAAGGAGGACTTCGCCAGGTCAACTTCTTTTTTGATTTTGTCATCGATAACAAAATCTACGTAATAAATGTAATTATAAAAATACAACTCGACGATTACCTCAAATCAATTATAATAAATTATTCGAATTCTCACTTAATTTTCGAGGCACGCTGGCAGATGGTAATTCAACGATTTCAGTTTTTTCGGTAACATTGGGCTTTTTTTTGGAATCTTTATGGATATCTTGAAAATAACGCAACACAGCTACACCATCGCCCCAAGAATGCTCGAAATTTAATCCAGCAACTCCGTTTGCGGTGCAAATTAAAGTGAATGATTTATCGAACCATCTATGATTTGAGAAAAATTAAAATGTTCGTATAAAATTAAAAAAAAATGTGCCGTACCTGTTGATACCATCTGAGTGTAAAAACCATTTACAGATATCTTTCGGTTCTTCGGAAATTGGTTCATCAAGAGCAACGGCGAATAAACTATTATCTATGATGTTAATCGACGCCGCGTTTCCGATATTTTCCAAATGTTTCCTAGTCTCAGCCCATTTGTTTCTTTCTGTCGAGGTTAAAATGCCAAGTGGATGGTCTGCCGGTGCGGTGTCATCTTTCAAGATGGCGTTAATAGAAGATAAAATCACTTCGGGACTGAGTATGTTGTCTGTAAGAAGAAATAAGTCATTAGACAAACGTACACCTGAAACGAATCGTTACCTCAAACACACCAGACCATTTATACCGCACCGTTATCATCCAGAACATCAACCGCGTAAAAATGTCCTCTTCTTAAAACTACAATATGTTTTTTATTATCTCGATGAAATATACGATCTTTTCCGGGCTCTGGAATTCGAGTACTACTGAATAGATGAGAATACTGCGCCATATCCAAAGGATACGCCTGATAAAAGTAACACGATGAATAAAATATTTCATTTTATACCACATTCAACATGTGAATACGTACATTAAACATATACGCTCCATACCAACTGATAATTGGTGGCAATAGAGAAGTTATTCTACGAAACGTAGTTGAATCACTTTTCTTCGGATTTAAATGAAAAACTTCCGGCTCGAGAATATTTGCTTTCAACGATTTGTAAAATCTAAAATACGAGTAGATATTTAAAAAAAACATATTTGTATGCAATTACCAATAATATTCACCTTAACGAAGATATAATCAGATTGGTAACTTTGATGAGTTGTTGATCATAAAAACTATTTCCTTGATTGACGAATATCATAGCTGGATTGTAATTAATCGGTAACGGCGTTCTGTCGCTTAAATACATGTGAAACCATGGTTCAGAAATATAACTGGTATTTTTATTCGATTCATCTCGATCTTTAAGTTCCTTGTTCAATATGACGCCATCTCCAGCTTGAAACCGTCTCACCTTACTTTCGGTGGTATTAAATTCATCATCGGTTAATATCGGTTTCAAAGATTGTAAATATCTGTCACAAGTTTTCGGTAGTTCCGGGATTGGTAGACGAGGTAAGGACTTTTGAAAATGAAGAGTTGGAATGATACTCTTTTGTATGAATTGGTAATCATCGTTAGCATATCTGTAAAAGGGATATAACTTGAAGCAAGAAAGCAAAAATGAAATAAATAAAATGTTCTACTTACGTTTTCTCCCTGCAACTGATGTATGAAATTTTTAAACATTTATTACGTACATTTTTTCTTAGATGAAACATTTTATTTTCATAAAATATTAATCCAGTCGGAACATGAAATGACCGTTTGACTTGTGAACAGATGATGTTTAATGATCTATTTTAAACACAAATTAAGAAAGAGCAAAGCGCAAAGACCTTCATAGATAACTGTAGATGAAATAAAAGGTAGATAAAATAACGGGATAAACAAGGATAAGCCGGAAATGATTGGAAAACAAAAAAATACAAAATCTCCTTTATGAATAATTAGTGCCCGGAACTTCGAATTAAATGTAAGTGAGAATGAAAGACACGTTGGTAAACGACACCGGCGAATGTTCATGATGCGAAATTCGGGCACCTGATTGGTTAGCCATATGTGCGAAATTTTCATTTTTTAAAATGAAACCGATAAGAACTTGAAAATATTTCTACGTATAATGGCTAGCCAATCAGATGCCTGAATTTCACATTATGCACATTCGCCGGTGCGATATACAAATGTGCGAATGAAAGGCGTTTGGTAGCGCTTGGAGTGATTTTTACTTGAACTAGCTCTCAGAAAACGATCAATAACCTGGCAAATAATTTATGCGAAATATAAACAAAAAATTATTCTAGTACGCTGAAATGGGAATGTTTTGAAAAAAATTGAGATTGAGAAGTTCTTCGAATTTTAAAATGAGTGATTCATCATCATCGCTTCGAATTCGAAAGATATTTGACTTAAAATTACAATAATTTTTCGAATATAAATATTTGAAATGTTGGACATTCGATCAACAAAAGAACTAAAATTATCGACGAGCCCATAGAACTTTAAGGGAAGCAAACGAATAGCTCAAACTGGTAAGAAATTTTTTCCATTTTCTCAATAATTCTATCATTTTTCAGTTCTCCAATTTTTATTTGTTTTGTATTTTTAGTCATTTTATAACAGAACTTAATCGGTCATGCGTGGTATTCACGAAACACCGAATTAAAAATGTTTAACATGCGATTAAATTTTTCAAATCTGATTTGAAGCTGTTTACGAAAGGTACAAAAAGATAACCTTTCGACGCTTCGATTAATTGTATTTTTTAATTATTATAATTCGTCACGAGATGTTATCGTTTTGTAATCGGTATTCGCCGAAGGAAAAAGTAAAAAATGTGAAAAATTCTCCCATACGCTAATTATTTCTTATTCGTGGTTTATCTCGCATATTTCAAGAACAATATAATTAACGGTGTTATTGCTTTGATACAGGATTTTACGTGGTATTTGGAATAACGAAAGACGATGCTTAAAATATCCCAATGATATTGTTAATTTTACTCGCTTCTTCTATTTTGGTTGTGTTTCACAGCTCAGCTGAATATTATGGTGAGTTTTATTTTTGATTAGTAATTTTTCCAAGATATATAACTAATGGTTGATTTTAAGGTGACGAAGTGTCACCTCTGCAAGGTGTTTGCAGTTTTTACCATGGTCAGATATGTAAAGGATATCTGAACGATTCGGTGCGAGTGTGGTTTAATAACTCCAAGGAAAATATGGGCGGATATGAAAACGAAAAAATCGTTTCTGGATTATGGAAAGAAATGATAGAAGGATTCAAAGAACCGTGTCGTCGAGCTGCTGAGGTAAATATGATGATGTTTCCCTTTCTTGTCAAAGACTATAGAATTTCTTGTACTTTTAGAAACTCCTATGTACATATGCTTTCCCTCAATGCGGAACATTAAACGGATATCAAATCGGATTACCGTTGTGTTATGAAGATTGCGTCGCGGTTCGAGATTCCTTTTGTTATGCCGATTGGTTGTTGATTTTGGCTAATAAGGAAAAAGGAATTTTTTTGAATTCAAGAGGACATTTTTCGCTTCCTAATTGCGATAAATTACCTAAATATAATTTCAATCATTCAACGCCGTCGTGTTCTTATGCTAAATTAACGGAAATGAAGAAAGATGAAATAACATGTATGTTTATCTATGTTATTCTTATCGATGACATTTTACCAAATTTATGTTCCGTAGATGATTGTATCAAAGGTAATGGCCGATATTACCAAGGTACAAAAAACGTTACCAAGTTCGGAATACCGTGTCAACGTTGGGATTCTAAAACACCGCATGAATTCGATAGACCTCCGAAAGTATTCCCCGAAATTCAAAATTCCGAAAATTACTGCCGAAACGCCGGCGGTGAAGTATCATCTCCTTGGTGTTATACCGCTGATCCTACCATACGTTGGCAACAGTGCGATATTCCCGCTTGTAGTAAGTGTTCATTATTTATTGCTGGTTTTTCTAAATAATAATTTCTTGATTTTTAGATTCCTCTGTCGTTAAACAAGAAAAAGTAGGCAATGGTTTAGAAAACGCGTTGCAATTTTTCTACAAATACCCATATTTAATTACCATAATTATATCGGGAGTGTCGATTATATTCGTTGTATTCCCTTTGCTGATTATTTGTCATAGAATGTGCAGGAAGAAGTTAGTTGTGTATCGTCCAACGCCCACTCAAGTACGTTGGTGTAATTTTCCTCTCGTAGTAAATACGAAATTTGTATAATTTTTTAATTCTCAGGACGTCGGAATTGATTTACAAAAATTACCCGATAATAAATCTTACCACATATCGAGCGCTTGTTTAAATCCAAAACTAGAGAAATTGGAATTTCCTCGAAATGACATAATTTACATTCGTGATTTAGGACAAGGCGCTTTCGGTAGAGTTTTCCAGGTAAATTTACGTCGATATTATTTATTTACTGAATTTTTAAAAACAATTTTCCCACAGGCCAAAGCTCCTGGTTTACTGAAAGGCGAAGAGTTCACCATAGTGGCGGTTAAAATGTTGAAAAATGAAGCGACCGATGATCTTAGATCAGATTTCGAAAGAGAAGCTTGCCTGTTGTCGGAATTCGATCATCCGAATATCGTGAAATTACTCGGCGTTTGCGCCGTTGGTCAACCGATGTGTTTATTATTCGAGTACATGGGTCGTGGCGACGTCAGCGAATTTCTACGCTCTTGTTCGCCTAGTAATTACATACTACGATCTACCGAAAACGGAAATATTTTCCAGGTACTACCTTCGGATATAAAACCTACGATACGCTTTTAACCACTTCACATTTTCAGGACATCCAACTC
Source organism: Maconellicoccus hirsutus (assembly GCA_003261595.1). Lineage (NCBI taxonomy): Eukaryota > Metazoa > Arthropoda > Insecta > Hemiptera > Pseudococcidae > Maconellicoccus > Maconellicoccus hirsutus. The sequence goes on from QBDW01001703.1 coordinate 15,627, forward strand.
TCGATTCTGGATTTATTGAATATCGCTCAGCAAATAGCCGCTGGGATGGTTTACCTATCTGACCGAAAATTCGTGCATCGTGACTTAGCCACGAGGAATTGTCTAATTAACGACGCGATGGTGGTGAAAATCGCCGATTTCGGTTTATCACAAAAAATGTACTTGCAGAATTATTACAAAGGAGGGGAACAGGATGCTATACCTATTCGATGGATGCCCTTGGAAAGTATTTTATATAACAAATTTTCCATCGAATCGGACGTTTGGGCGTTTGGGGTTTGCCTATGGGAAGTATTTTCATTCGCTTTGCAACCTTATTACGGTATGACTCATCAGGAAGTTGTTAAATACGTTAAAGACGGTAATGTCCTTCAATGCCCTGATAACACTCCGAAAAATGTCTACGATCTCATGAAATCCTGCTGGAACAAAAAAGCGCTGGCTAGACCGAACTTCCGCGTTATTTACCAAACACTCGATATAATTAGATTAGACGTAATGCGACAAAATGGCATGTTACAAAATATGTCTCAAGTATAACTTCTTATGTTCCTTTCACTCGAAGAGCAGGAAGCATTTTTTAAAGTTTGGTTGTAATCGATATCTTCTCTTATCAATAAATTCAATTTTTAACTTTGTTTTTGATAAAAATTTTATAAACGGTATTTTTTATTTTCATTTTCTAGTCTGAATAATGAATTTTGCATTTCATCTTAACGTTATGCTTCCTTTCTCTAATCAAATATTCGAATACGTTGTACGACGATTTAATTTAAGGTAATTATTTACGCAGATGCTTTTATATGTAAAATAATACTTGTTTTTTTAATTTTTACTCATTTTTATTTTTTTATGTGCCTTTTATTTTTTTTCATATTTTATAATTCGATTTTGTACGTAATGCCGTTGTTGCCTAGTAACTAGTCGTTTAGTGTTTTATTCTCCGATATTGTTTAGCTTTTAACTTTCATTTTTTTCTTTTTTGTATAAGAAAATGTGTAATAAAAAATTTGCGGGTTTTTTACACCGTTTAATTTTTTTTATTTATGAGGAGCACGTATATGAACTAGGAAACAGGTGAAATTTTGAAGACCATGAAACCTTCGTCCGAGAGGTGTCCATCATTCCCACGTGTTCGTAGTGGGGCAACTACTTTTAGAAATTCGATCGAACACACGGTATGCGATAGAGCAAAATTGATAACAGCAATAGATTCCGTATGCACAGGTAGCCTGCTTCAAAAGTCTACCGTTCATTTTGAATATTAATTTTTCGGAAAAATACCTTCAACAGTCATTTTCACGGAGTAATAAAAATTTACAAAAAAAAATTCATTAAAAATATACACAACAATTCTTTTCCAAAATAAGTACATAACGAAAAAAAAAATGCATGTGCTTACATGTAATTCATGACACTAAGCACTACCCACAAAAAAAAACTCGAAACTAGGTTCCATAATTAAGAAATATTTCAAGCAAAGAAAAAAATAAACTTAAATGCAAAAAACAGGTAATGGAAATGAAATGAGTAAATACTCCATTTCATAAAAAAATATTGCAACATTATATAACTATCTTTATGTTGGACTTGGACTAGTCAGTAAAAATAAATTTTATAATTTTTACGAAAAAAAAAATCACAGGTTTGATTCTCGTTTCATATTTAGTTGATAATGTTGTCCAGTCTTGAATAACAGAATTTTCTGATTAATGTAAGAACCTATATTTCACACCGGCTCTTGATTGACCTTCTTGTTGCCTGAAAATAAACATAGTAAAGAAAAATCCAAGAATTTTAACAAAATTGAAATTTTTACTTTTGTTTGTATCTATCTTGATTCCAGTACTCGTTGTATATTAATTTAATTAGGAACAAGTGAAATATGACTATCAAGGTGAAAATGGAAACCCAAAAGAAAGTAGGCAATCCGCCTAAATGATGGCCGTGTTTATGCATTATGATTAACGTACGCTCTTGAGCCGGAGCTGTAAATAAAAATGATTATCAATTGTATCCAAGATGAAGGTGTTAAAAAGACGACATACGACATACCTTCAGCAACCTCTTTCACGTGAAGAGTATGTCTTAATTCTTCCATATGTTGTTTATCGGAGGTTATGTATAAAATGGCAGTAAAAGGTTTGGTCAGTTTAACAGGTAATTGTAAAAGTTGTTGCCTAAAAAGTAAAAACCGATGAAATATTTCAGTAACTCGCGGCTCGCTAATTGTGAGAAAATTCACCCCAAAGGCACAGGACTATCCAGACAGCCGCCATCGCATGCATAATAGGTTTTGTCACTTCTGTCTAAAGCCACGTACAAAATAGCTTTGTCGTTTTCATCCACTTCTACAGTAACATTTAAGTGAGTTTGATTACCATAATTTATTCTCCTGAAAAATCAATGAAACTATTTCAAGTTAAATTTAAAAACATATTTTGGTAACCACTAAGACCTGTTTATCGAAAAAACACTTCATCATAACATGAAAATACCACCTATCGTTACCTATTTCTCAATTATCAGTTGAAAAACTTACCTAAAGTGATAAGTTCGATGTAAAAAACTCGGATGTATATTAAACTCTAAATGTTGTTTGTTAAAACGAAAACTTCCAAAGCTCAATACCATCGCTTGGATTACACCATCGGCACCGGCTTTTACCAAATTGTAACATCCCTATTAATAAATCGATAAAATTACACAATGTTTTTTGCTTCGATGAAAATATCATACTTGTTTCTCCAAGGTCAGCAACCACAACGAAACGATGTTATTTATTTCATCGATAGTTTCCATGCTACTCCATAAATTCACAGCTTCCCTGAAAAATACAACGATCTCAAAAACCTTATTTTTTCTCCAAGTCCACGAAAATAAATACAAACAGTGTGTGATGATTGCTAGCGTAACAGCCTTCAACATATGATAAACTATTCATAACAAATGTCTTAATTTCCGTCGAGCTGGTTTCTTCGTGATATAAAGCTGGTACCGAAGATAGGACGTTATAAATGGTAGCATTTATCTGTTCTCCATTTAAAGCACCATTTGCTTTGGAATGACTAATGGAAAACCCGGTATTCCATAAATGATTCCAGACATTTACATGGTCTTGTTTAAGATCGAAATAAGGTTTAAGTAACGCCATTTTCATATACTGAAACGAGAATTTGATTAAATAACCCAGAGGTAATTTTACGACAAGTTGTTACATACCTTAATGGCTATTTTCTCATTTTCAGCAACTTTTAGATTAAATTGATCTTTGGTTACTCTGGTGTAAACAATACTAGTGAAGATCTTCAATTTAACAATTTCTACAGGTGGAATCTAACAAAAGATGCAATGTAAATAACGAATTTAAATCTTCACACGGAATAAGCTTACTTCTAAATGAGATGGAATCTGATTCGTAACTATAGATACGATTAAGATTTTATCGGTGTAAGGATCCAGTACTTTTCCGGTTATTACAATAAAGCTCTCTTTTTCTTTTTTTTCTGCATTATGAAGACTATGAAATAGTGAAATAAGGATAAATAACTATTCATTTAAAATATAAAGATCAAATTCAGTTCAGCAGATTTACATGATCTCTGTAGTAACCGAAGTATCCCACGGAGAATGTCCTTTTCTGGTTAAATCAAAAATAAATTTCTCTCTGTAGGAATTCTTAACGGAAATTTCTTGTAACAGAATCGAAGGCATAGTACGATGAGCATAATATGTATAAGTTGCACGAATCTTGTTATCATAGCATTTATCAATATAGGCGATTCCATTGGTATAATGTACACCTGTTTCTTCGACATATCGAACAGGAATTTGTACCTTAACGTCTGGATAATAAGGTATATGCAAAGATAAGGTACGACCGGACTTCACATATAAAGAGAAGTCGCCATTCAAAGGTATCCCGAAATACCCGTTGCCGATAAAAAGCGCGTATCTTTCTTTGGTAAACTCAGGGTAATGATCCACTCTAGCATTAGCTTTATCAGCTTCTCTTCGTAAATTCAAAAAAATCGAACCAGGTTCGCAAGAGTTATCTGGAATTTAAAAATTAGTCATATTCGAGTCAAGTGGATTACGATTTTTCACTAACCTTTGATTTCCGGTTCTTGGTAGAATATCCACCGAAAATACGACGGTCCGAAAATGATCAAAAATAGTATAACGAATACTAAGAACATGTAGAATTTCCTGGACCATCTTGGTAGTGCTACGTGATACGAAACCCATCGATCCATTTAATTTTCACCATCAGTAGTCATAAAAAAGTGTGATACAAGCACACATTTCTTCTATTTTCACTCTAATAAACGCTTTTCAAGATGCTCAATGAACTTCAACAACAAAGTTGCTCAACACACTCAAAATCGATTCAAGAACCGATTTTCAACATGCTCAATGATAATGAACTTCAACGAACCTAACTAGACGCGTAACGTAACAGAATTCGGTTCAACATGGCGGTCTGTTGTGACGTCACTGTTTTTGCTTATTCTATCATTCTAAGTCGTTTTTTCTGTTTTTCCATCCTTTTACGTCGAGTAATTAACTGTTCAAATTAATAAATTATTCAATAACCATGCAATAATTCTCAAGTAATCATTTCCTTATACATAAAGATTTTAAGCAATCATTGTAGGCATCTAAGCAATCATAAGAAAGTTTTTTTCATTTTTTCATTTTTTTTTATTCGAAATTTGAAATTCCTTTATTTTTAATTTTCAAGCGAATAATCAGTTATTATTCATGAGAAATAACACGTAAGTCTTGAATGTATTTATAAGCAAATAAGATATGAAAATATTTCAGATCTTATTCATCACATCAAAATAATAAACGTAATTCTGTTATTTGTAAATTAAAATTAAATATCTTTTGATTATTCGTTTTTCATTCATTAAAATAAATATAAAGATTAAAGAAATTTCAGTAACTGCTAGGAAATTCAACAACTAATACGTTATGAAGAATCTCCCAAACACAAATACATACATATTCATTGCAATAACATCATAAAAGATTTTTTTTCATTGAATCATTTTATTATGAAAACGAATTTTGAAAATTCGAAGTACCTTTCGGACGAACCTTTTTACAAAAATACGTACTGTATGTTTCCGTTGACCATCGAGAACTGGTATTCTCTAAAATGAATTGTTTTCCAATGCAAATAACTGCAATTATGTTATTTATAGTTTCATCGAATAACTTACCAAAAAATATTTTTGACTGGGTGATTATGTTTGAACTGGATATAACCTAGTTCAATTATTTTTGTGAAACATTTTTCCAATTTCTTTTTCAAATTTCTTTGAATTTGTAAACGTTGATTCAATCTGATTATCGCGTTTCGACAGCTGAAAAAATGAAAATTTGTGAAAATACGTATCACTATATCTCATATGTGGTAAGTGTTGCATAATCTATTTTTGAAGGAGTAATAAAATATTGTGGAACTTTTTCAAAATGCAGATTATGATTTTGTATTGATGATTCTCGACCAATAACTCTAATTAGCATATTTATTTTACCAGCACATCTCAATATAAACCTACCAACTGCAAGTTATTCCAAAATGGGTATCTGCACTTGGAGACAAACTGACAATCGGGTCCATCACTGATTTCAAAACCACGTCCCTTTAGATCAGTGGTGGTTTTAAGGGAGGAATTTGCGTAATAATCCCCCATAACTTTTTGAAAAGGTTTTCGACGAATTTTGTTTATGAAAACACTCCAACGATGATGAAAATTGCACGTTCATCAATTTTTTCGATTTTTAAAATTCCAACATCGTTGCTGAGAAAGGGGAAAATTCATTACTCCCTCCCTCTCGCTATGAATTGATCCTAGCATGTGCATTGACTTCTATGTTAAACACGTCATTTTAGCACTCTTATGCGAAAAACCATAGGATTATTTGCAAAAACCACAAACACTAGGGAATCGTCTACATGTTAATGACTAATATAAAACAGAAGCGCGTCAGAAAACGACGGAAAGGAGATGTAAGGAGACCGTAGGGCCGGAGTTTCATTGTCAAGGCTCCGAATATGCGCACATACAGTATATTCGGTGTTTATCAGCATGCGCATTTATCGTAAAAAGCGGTCGTCGATAGCATTGATAACCTAAATTACCGCACGCCGTTGGCTGCGTATTGTTGAAATCGTTAACGCTTAAACAGTTTTCATTTTGCTAGTCATTCGATTTTTTTTTCCGTTTGTGCAGTAAGCGGTCAGTGACTGCCATTTCTTCGATATTCAATTGTTATTTCCGACTTTCTCCTTTTTGAAAATTTTTTCTATTCTGTTGTCAAATTCTAAATAACCATGTTGGGTTTCATAAGCACTGTCTGTACTCTTATCGTTTCCGTTCAAGTGGTACGAATAGTGTATAATTTTCTCTACAATCAAGTCATCGGGCCGGCGATTAATGGCAATCCAGATTTGAAGAAAATGGGAAAATGGGCAGGTGAGTAAAATTTTGAAAATGTTGACATGCTTTAAAACACGCACCATGTCGTTATTTTTTCGCTGATAATACGACCATGTGTGTTATATTCGCTCGTAATCGTAAATTTCCGAGAATGTAGTTGATAAAGTATTCTGTTATGTTTAACTTCTTCGTTTTTTAAACGTTCATACTACTTAAGTGAAATGTAAAATAGTTTAACTTAATCAAATTTATCGAAGATTGAGTAGTTTTTCAAAATATTTGAAAAAATAACGTTTCGAGTTCGGTACGAGAAACGTTATTTTTTGCTTATCATATCAAGTTATCAATAACGTTTCTTAATTGGGGGGAAAGGGAAATACTTTGGGAAAATGTAGTGAATATATTTGAAAAGCCGGATATCGAGAGTATTTTTCATATTTATTGTATTACGTATCAAAATTTATCATGTTAAAATAAAAACACCTTGTGTTTTGGAGCCCTCATTTTTTTTTGAGTCAACTCAAAATATGTTTTGATGGTATTTTTTGAAAGAAATAAATTCAAATGATGATTTTTAATATTTGATTTTGGGTGTAAAAATGCTATTGTTTGTAAGTAAAACAATTGAAATTTATTAATTATTTTAACATCCATATTTTAGTAAAAATTTGTAATGCAAAGGGTGAAGAACCAATAACCTGTTAACCACGAACCTAGGAAACAATTGGAAATTATTTAGAATACCTACCTATTTTAAGTAGGTATTATGATCATCGATCTGGATCGTGAACTACTACCTACCTACTTTCTTTTCCATCATATTTATATGAAATTTTGGGAATATATTCCTAAAAGTGATTTCCTATCGATGTAGAAACCAGTTTAGTGATATATGTACAAATGAATAATTTGTTTTAAATTTTTAGTACTCGACGTTTTTGACATTTTAAAACATTTTTTCAAGGTTGAAAACTTACGACACGAAATTACTCATTTATTTTTGCATGAAATTCGAATAAATACACATTTGTTAGCGCTGATATGATATGAAAAGCCAGTTTTTATGTTATATTGTTCACGTCTATTATAACTTCTCAATCATAGTTTTTACGAAATTTGAAAAATAAGATGATACTGATAAGAAATCAAACTCGCACCATTAACCGTTATGCAATGTTTCGTAAAATTTAGCATGGTAGTTGCATACAGATGACTTTTTGAAAATTACCTATTCAAAAGAATACCTTCTCGTGAAATTACGCTGTGAATATTCAAGTCTTGTTTCTCCATTTTAACACGTTCGGTAGTCAATGATACAATTGGCGTGATGAAATCGATACATCGTTGTGATATTGTTCTTAATAATTCACACGATGCGTCTACGATATGGCTTTGAAAAATCACCTAATTTCCACGACCTAAGACTTTTTCTAATGTTAAAAATTGCATAAATTTAATTTTTCAAAAATAATTACTACGTTTTGACGTCATTATATTTCAGTTTCAGTATAAAATTCGACTCGTATTAAAATTACTTGTTTTGTCAAGTGCAAGTTGGGTAGTTTTTTGCGTATAAAAAACGCTTAATAATTCACACGATGCGTCTACGATATGGCTTTGAAAAATCACCTAATTTCCACGACCTAAGACTTTTTTAATGTTAAAAATTGCATAAATTTAATTTTTCAAAAATAATTACTACGTTTTGACGTCATTATATTTCAGTTTCTGTGTAAAATTCGACTCGTATTAAAATTACTTGTTTAGTGAAGTGCAAGTTGGGTAGTTTTTCGCGTATAAAAAACGTTATAAAACTACTTTGATATTCTGCGATAAATTCGAATAATTATAACAAGGTTATCTGAAAGGCGCTACGTTTTCGTTCAACTTTAATTATTATTTTTTTTTGAAGAGATATGAAATAAATTAAGGTATTGCAATGTTAAACACGCGCGATTAATTTCTAATTTTTGTATTCGACGACAATTCGGATGAGTTCGTAATGAAGAAAATTCTCGGTTAAATGAATAAAAACCAAAGAAATAAGGAAAAAACTCGAATCATCAAAAAATCGAAATTATTTACGTAAAACTACGTAAAACAATCCAGAGTGCATTAATCTTTCACCATCACCAAGATCACGCTTCTAGTACTATTTCATTCATCGGCGATGTTAAGAAAACCGGTTTCATTGAATCAGGAAGACGCATGCGGTGCAAAAATTGTATCATCGAATTTACACATTCGGTTGGAAATTCATCAAGGTCAAGTGTGCGTATTTCTTCGCGGTTAATCAGAAAAAGCCATTTAACGGAATTCCTATATGATACTAGTTCCTTCATGATTGTTATACTTCTAGCACTGTTTTCCGTATTTCTGACTTTGACTTTTAGTCTCGTTGTGAGGTTAAAGTTCAAATGTTAAGTAATGCGACATATCTGTACAGAAATTATACAAGGTAAGCTACTGCGTTCGATATAGGATATATGTAGGTAGACATGTAGGTACAGTACAGGTAGAGGTACTTGGTAAAGTGGAGTTACCTGTCTGTACGATTAGGTTTTCCGTTTAATGAGACATTGGGCGACAATAGCCGATATATGACGAATATGAACGCATGGAATGTGTTGGGTCGTTAGTACCGCGAAGACGACTTCAATGAGCAACGATTCAACGTGTAGACATATGTGTATTTCGACTGAATGTACTTAGTATATATAGGTTATTTCTTAATCATAACATTATTATTAGTTGTTTACTATTTATACTTCATAATGTCTATTCGGCACCACATGCCGCCCTCTCTAAATTATGGCCTTTGCCATTTTTATATAAATAGGTATATATTATGGTTAGGATGCGAGTATCATATGATTAATATATTATTATATATTATGGAAGAATTATAAATTAGAGCTATCTGCTAAGTTCCGTATTGTTCCTGTTGTCTGAGTGTCGATCACTATTGCATGTCTTTTCTTTATTTTGTCTATTTCTCGGCTAAGCCGATTGGTTCTGATAAGGTTGGTGATGTTTGCAAGGATGGATATAATGAGGAGTATTAGGACTGTGTTGTTAAGGACGGAGGATAATAGTGACTCTGATTCGGTAAATGAGGCGGGGGTTTCAATTTTGAATTTCTGTATTTTTTCCTCTATCTCCGCTTCCGTTAACATAGGATTAAATTTCGTCTCTAGTTTGGCAAGTTTGTCTAAGTTAAGTATGTTAGTCAGGTTTTTTATTCGTAAGGTTTCTAAGTTGTTTGCAGTTATTCCTTGTTCGTCAAGTGAGGTCCAAGCTGCAGGTATAATATGTTTAATATTGTTGGTAATGTCTTTTCTGCAAGGTATTGTTTTGTCAATTAGTACGGTTTCTTTCTTTCCGTTGTTTTCTATCAGTTGTGAGTTACAGTCTAGGGTCAGTTTAAACGCTCCTGTTACTGTTTCTTCTAGATTGAGTATTTGTGTCGTACCATCCTTTTTTGTGTATATATTTCCTTGTGGGTTTGTTATTGTGTATTCGTTTAAATCAGTTTGTGTTATTATAGTCTTTTTGTTGTTGGTAATGCATTTGAAGAGGCAGGCATTTTTGTAACTTTTTATATCTATTTCGTTTAGGAACATATTATGTAAGCAGTTATCTTGAATGGATTGGTGCATGTGTGGTGGAATGTGGCAGAGTTTACTTTTTGCATTGCACTTCTGTAAAAGTGCCCCTGAAAAAGTTGTTACCTCATTGTTGACTAAGTTATGAGCTATTATTGATTCCTCAGTGTATGTCTCGCATATTGAGTTGTTCCATTTGAATGGTGTGGGGTATACCGCATACAGCTGTATTTTCGTATTCCTTTTTCGTACTGGAACTTTTATTTGTATCTGGATTTCATTTTCTAGGAATTGGCAGTAAGTTGTTTGGATCTGGAAATATGTCCTTATTTCGGTGATCGGTATTGCTAGTTCTAAATTTTCTGGTTTCAGTCTGTCCTCTAGTCTCCTTAATTCGTCGGTTAGTGCGTAAGTTGATATGATGTTTGTGGGTATTATTTTCAATCTGCAATGGTCCAGTATACTATGGTATTTTTGAAGTACGGTTTGTATACTCCATAGGGCTATCGTTTTTATTTCGGCTGATTCTACCACCTGTATCGGGAGTTTTGAAATTTTTTCGAAATTTGCGTTTATTGTCTCCATTAAATTGCTAAGTGTTTTTCTAGTATTGATTATGTTTTTGTGTTCTTCTATAAGTTGTTCCCTCATAATGTCGTAGTGCTCCTTTATCGTTTTTTGGTTACCATATACAGTGTCTAATTCTTCATCGTTTACAAGGTTGCAGCAGAAATGGTAAAATTTTCCCAAGAATGCGATTCCTCTTTTTTTTCTTGGGTTCAATTGCATGGTGTTTTGTAGATCAAGAATTGTGCTGCTTACTTCCTGTATTGTCATAGCTTTCAGCTTTTCAATTAGCTTGTATCTGTGTGCATGTTTTGTATTACTATTTTGGAAGTCTTCATTCATTTGTGTTATTCTGCCCATGGTTTCGGATACGGCTTGTTTGTTTATTCCAAATGGTTGAGTGAATAAAAGTGGAATTGAGTGGTGATATATTATTTTCGAGTTTGCGAGTTCTTTGAACTCCACACCAGTTGTTACTTTCGTGTATATTGTTTCCGTTGTTACTAATGTCATGGCCGTGATTATTGCAACGTAGGCGAATTTCACCCTACAACAAATAAACGTTTTTATAGCGCGCGTTTTTTACGTTATCGTTATAAGGTTTACATTCCCATACATTGCTCGTTGTCCTAATTTGTAGTTAGAAAATAGTATGACGTCTCACACTACTTCTATCGTATGTGTCATATTTTTCCTCAGCTTTTTTTCTCGGATAGTATTTTTTTATTCTATTTGCGTGGACTACAGTCTCTTTTTCTGTGTCTCGCTCTTGTACCTAGTACGTTACTTTTCCTAATTTTTTAATAATTTGATAAGGGCTTATGTATTCGGCCTCCATTTTTGATTTTTTTGCTACATTCTTGAGGAGTACTTGTTCTCCTACTTTGAAATTCTCATCTCTTCTTTTTTTATTTTCGTATTTTTTTAAATCTTTGAAGTTTTGCTCTAGTTGTTTGGGTATTTGTTCCCTAATCTCTATTAGCTCCTTCAATTGCGTCTCTCTATCTTTCTCCTTTTGTGGTATATTGAACTTTCTCCCGAGTATATCCTCCTCTGCTCCAAACATAATTTTGAACGGGGACTGAAAATTTAAAGTTCTCGTGGGTGTACAGTTGTAGGCGTGAACCAGCCTTCGTAATTGAGTGACCATCTCGAATTCTTTGTTTTCGAGCATCGCTCTTTTTATTTTTTCTTTAATTGTTCCGTTTACTCTCTCCACCTGTCCATTTGAGCTTGGTGAGTACGTTGGTATTCTCTTGATTTTGATATTATTTTCCCTACAAAATTCATTCACCTCAGCGGCTATATACACGGTTCCGTTATCGGTGAGTATCGTTTGTGGTGTCATGTAAAGGCACGAAATTTCATCTATAACTTCTACAACTTGTTTCGCTGTTACGTTTTGATACGCCTTTGCAAAGAGGAATTTTGAAAATTGGTCTATTGCTGTTATGATGTAGTATTTTTTATTTTTCACCATGATCGGGCCAACCGTGTCCAAAGAAATCTGTGAGAATACTGCAGGGAGGGGATCCTTCCTCTCCTGCAGTAATCCTCCCATCTTCCTCTGCTTTTTGGTTCGCTGACAAGGATCACACGACTTGACATATCTTTCCACATCTCCATACATACCTTCCCAGTAGCACCTGTTCTTCAGTACTTGGTATGTGGCTTTCTCACCGGGATGGCCAGCCCCATCGTGAGCAGTGCACAATACTTTTTCCTTTAGATGGCAGGGTACCACTGGAAGCATTATCAGTTCCTTTTTGATAAATTTGGGGTAAACTAGTACGCCAGTTTTATCAATTCTATATTTCTTCGTTCTTTTTTTGTTTATGTCGTTTTGATTTCTTCCTTTACCACTTGGTTCCTTTTATATTTCTTATATTTTCGTCTTTCATTTGTTCTTTATAGAAGTCAATCTCCTCCTCCTCTCCTATCAGATTTATACTATTTTCTGGAACAAGTCTAGACAGCAGGTCTGCCCATACATTGTCCGTTCCATTTATATGCTTTATTTCAAAGTCATATTGTGCTAACTTTTGGCACATCCGTGCTAATTTTTTTGGATTAAAATTTTTTCTTGACGACATCTCACCGATCAAGTTCTTGTGATCAGTTAGTATCGTAAACTTATTCATGTATAGGTATGGGCGGAAGGCAGTTACCACATCTACTACTGCCTGAAATTCAAGATCATATGCCGATTGTACGGTCTTCCTTTTCGGCAGCTTATGAGAGTAGAATGCCACTGGTAAGCGTTTTCCACTTTCTCTGTCATACTGGGTCATGACGCCGCCAATAGCTCGCGCTGACGCGTCTGTTTCCACAAATATGGGTTTGGTTGGGTCGAAAATCTGTAGTATTGGTTTTGTGGCTATTATCTTTTTCAAGTTATCAAATTCCCTTTCATGTTCCTCTCTCCAATCTATTATGTCTCTGCCCTGCTTATCTCCTGATAGTAAATCCGTCATTTGTATAGTTTTTTCTGCGAAGTTTTGAACGTACTGCCTATAGTAATTCACAGCTCCGAGAAGACTCTGTAATTCGCTTATGGTTCTGGGGGAGGGGAGTTTTAATAAGGCTTCAACGTTTTTCGAACTAGGGGATACCTTTCCGTTCTTAATTTCATGCCCCAGCATCTCAACTTCCTTTCCGAAGAACATGCACTTATCCGTTTTCAGTCTTAGGTCGTGTTTGTCCAATATTTCAAACACCCTTCTCAGGCTCTCCATTTCTTCCTCAAACGTTTTAGCAAAAACGCATATGTCATCTAGATAGACCATTACATCTTTGTACAGCTGTTCTTGAAATATTTTCCGAAGTTCTTTAGTCATTGCAGCCGCCGACGTTTTCATGCCTTGTGGCAATCTTTTAAAATGGTACAGATCTGTCTCTATCTTAAAAGCTGTAATCTCATACGACCTTTTGTCTAATGGTAATTGGTAGTATCCAGATGCAAGGTCTAAAGTTGATATAAACCTTGCACCCTGCATATTATCAATTATTTTGGCAATTTTTTCAGCTGAGTTTGAATCTGCTTGTATTTTTTTATTTACTTCCTTATAATTTACTAAAAACCGGAGCTCCTTGTTTTTCTTCTTTTTCACAAATGCGGGTGCGGAGTAAGGGGATGATGACCTTTCGATCACGCCTACTTTCTCTAAGTCTTTAACAAGTTTTAGAGCTTCGTCTCTTTCTTTGTATGCCAATGGGTATGGTGCGCATTTCACGGGTTTGTTATCTGTCAATTTGATTTCGTATGGTTCGCATTTTGCTTCTTTTAGATCCGTTATTTTTGTCGTGAATAGATGTTTGTATTCGTTAATTAATTTGTATGCTTCCAATTTTTGTTGTTTTGTCAACTCATCGGATACTCTAATGCTGACACCATTCCTATCTTTAGGTGCTGATGATGTATTCTTATTTACCTTATTTACCTTCCTTATTACATTTATCGTCGCTGTTCTGTGTACTAACTTCCCAATGTTTTGTCCTTTACATAATCGTTTGTAAACACAATTGTTATTGGACACCGTTACGTGGTTGTCGCATTTTTCGATTCTAATTCCTGTTTCATATAAATTCGCTGATGTTTCGATAATTTTTGTTGTGTCTACAAAATTTAATTGAATGGATTCCTTCGGTTGTAGTATTATGTCATCAGTAATGACTACTTTATCGTCTTTTATTTGGAACACATTCTACGCCTGCGGTTTCTGCTATTACGCACTGAGTTTTGAATTTTCTTCCTTTATAGGTAAAATTTATTTCTGCTCTTCCAAAACTGCGAATTTTTTCGCCTCCCGCGCCCTTTAGCACGGAAGTTGAGGGGAACACAAGACAATTAGTTGGAACTACTGAGGAGTTAATCAAGGATATATTGCTCCCCGTATCTAGTATTGCGTCCAGCGTCTTGTCGCTGTTTCGAATTTTTATAGGTATTTTTAAGTTTTTGACATTCATGATATTAATTATGTGTTTTACATCGGGTCGTTCTCTAATTGTCTCGTGTATCCCCTTTTCTTCCCTTAGTTTTTTGGCCTTCTGCATTCAGAGGCATCATGTGATATTACGTTGCACTCAGGGCAGAATTTCTGCGAGTTCTGAGTACCTTCATCTGTGCTTTGACCTCCTCGCCTGCTATACCTTCCTCTATAACCAGTTCCATAATTTCTACTTCCCCTGAAGTGTCCTTGAGGTCTTCGATACCTCGGTTGAAACTGATACCGATAACTGTTGTGGTAGGTATTTGGTCTCATATTATACCTTTGATACCCGCTTGCGAATGGCGGTGGGAAGTGGTATGGGTTATATGGAGGAGGTTCGTACGCGTTTCGAGCCTCAATTGGCTTTTCTCTTCTCCTCTCAGTTATTCTGCAGATTTTTTCCATTTCTTCCTCTTTTTCCTTCTTTTCTTGCTCTTTCGCTGCCTCACTTTCCCTTTCTTCTCTCAACTTCTTCCTTTCTTCCTCCAATTTCTCTAGCTCTCTTTTTACCTCATCTAATGTATCCTGCAACCTTCTCATGTCAATCTTTGTCCTATCCGTTGATGCTACTGCATCCGCGTGGCTTGTCAGACTCGCGAGTTCTAATTCCGTGGTTATCTTCATAAATTCTCCGGTATTTGGGTCGTTTGGGGGTAACCCATCGATTATGCATTCCTTGATATTTTTTAGCGGCATTTTCGCATCAAGCTTCTTAAATGTTGTTATTATTCTGTCCACGTAATTTTTGTACGTTTCTGTATCATTTTTTACTGATTTTTTTAATTCGTTCCTCATTGTAAATTCGTTTTCTTTGTAAAATTCCTTGAACTTTTCACACACAACTTTCCATGTTAGTACTGGTGTTTCCCTTTTTATTTGTCTAAACAACCTAAATTCGCTTGGTTGCAGTACTGCCACAAACTTCCGTATAGCTTCTTCATCGTTCCATTTGTTTAATTCTTTTATTAATCCAAAATTTTCTATCGTTTCTTCGATGTTGGTGGTATCCAACACCGGAAATTTACTTTTCTCAGTCATCTTCCGACACACTTCACTATCACCTATATCTACCTTCTTCTCTTCTTTTACCTTAACTTCTCCTTTCTTATTCTCGTTCTCCTTGTTTATTCCTACTTTCTTATTTTCATCTAGTTCGTTATCAGAATCGGTTTCGTTGTCAAAGTCAGTAGTTTCCGTTTTTGAAAAATCTGATAACTCAGACTCTTCGAGAGTTGTTTTCGTTTCGTTCAAGAGTGCCTGCAGCCCCTCGTTGCTACTCGTCACCTTACTTATTCTCTCTCTCTCAATCGTTATTAAGAATTCGAAGACTTTAATATGTTTGTTTAAAAAGGCTGAGAGAAAAAACCTCGCAGGTCTTTTTTTGATCTTTTCCTATTATTTTTGTTATATGACTCGGGTGGAAGTTGTACCCCTATTACCTTAATTAATTCTCGAATGTCGTCGATTGGAAGGCTTTTTACCCAATCAGAGGGTGAACATATATTTACAAACAGAGGACGTGAGCATTGTATATTGGGGATGTGACATGAAGGAAAGGATATTTGATATTTTTTGAACCGTATCGGCCTACCTGGTTGATGTTAATGATATTGAATCCATAATTTTTGCTTCCGTTTCGATGGATTTTTTTCCTCAGCTCAGTATTTTTCCCCAGCTCAGTATCTTCCTTGTTGACCTCCTTGAGTTTGGTTTCTATTTCGGATAGCTCGTCTCGCGTTTTCTTTCCTTTCTTCTAAAGAAGTCGCGTTCGTGCACGTAAACTTTACGTATGTACGATCTCGAAAACTTTTCGCACTTCTCGAATTTATCGCGATCTTTCTTAAAAACGCTTTTTTGATTTTTACTTTTTAAAGAAAAACACGTCCCTGTTCGGGCGCCACTATGTTGGGTCGTTAGTACCGCGAAGACGACTTCAATGAGCAACGATTCAACGTGTAGACATATGTGTATTTCGACTGAATGTAATTATTAGTTGTTTACTATTTATACTTCATAATGTCTATTCGGCACCACAGAATGTTAATATTTGAATATTTTGGAGTACGGCTTTGTCGGTATTTGTTTTGATTTGGTAATACTATTTACGAATACTTGACGACGTAACTTTCTCATTTCAAATTATGCTAACATTACACGAAGTACTAATTGAAAGTATGATTGCATAAAAGGTATCGATAACGAAAAAATGATTCCTTTGATACCCGAAAATTGTGTTGATTACATGCAACAGCAGTGATACAAATATCTTTAAAAAGTTGAAAAAAGTCATAATCGGATAAGGAACAAAATCGTATAATTAATTTTTTGACGAGTTTGCTCATCAAAATTTACTAATCTTATAAAAGTGACGTTCAAGACGATTTTTACACCAATTGAGATGAATTATTTAACAGAAAAACTCAATTTACGATTTTTTACAGTACCATCATAACTTTTTTTTTTCTGATGTTGCATCCCTGACTGGCAGGGTTTCAAATAAACAATCGGTAACGCGAACGTAACTGATAAGATTTCTCAAACTTTTTAAAATGTATCATCTGACGTCACCAGGTACTTGTGGTAATAAATACCAAAGCGGTACGTACTTGAACTGATATTGCTGAAAAAATTGCGAATAACCGATAGCATTGATGTTATCTATTCAGCCACTGATTTTTTTAAAATAAATAAAATTTGTTCGTGATAAGAAAAACATGATGTCATGTCCTATTGAAAATAGATCAGTGTACGTTTCTCACCCCGCAACCACCGCAGCCCAGGAAATTATGACGTCACGTCTTACTGATTCTGAAGTCTGATAAATGAAAATGATCTGAAATGAAGTACTGAACCACTGAAGCTCTGAATTCTGAAGCTGAACAAATAATTAACAACAATAATTAATTTGTTGTTTGTAGATGAACAAAACTTTATCTCCTTGACGTTTAGAAAGTAATTCGTTAATCAATACAATTTGGAAAAAGGAATACATAATTCTTATCTTTACGCTACTAATTTTCCACTAAAGATGTATTGTTTTTCATTTTAAAATAAATAAATGATAATTAGATTGGTAAAAATTGTATACAAAGTAACACCCGAAACTTCTACCTTTTCTTTAAATTAGTACAAAATTAACAGGAATTCAAATACTTCAAACTAATGGGTATTTTCAAGTTCGTAAGCTCGTGTTAGTAATTTTACAAATAATTATAGGTTTTCAAATGAAAATTTCCAGTATTTCAGAACACACACAGCTCGCGTCGTGGAAAAAGTTCCTCGTGATATAATTGTGAGAAAATTCTAATCTCGAGTAAATCTAATGACATGTGATTTCTTTACGCGAAAATAATAAATAATTTTCATTGTACGAAGAATCATACGATGCAATTAAGGGTGTAACATATTCGGCTAAAAAATGGAAAAGTTTCCATATGCCGGTATGTAAATTAACCTTCGGCGGTTCTCCGGTTATTTCAACTACTTCGGATCTTGGTAGATTTGCATGATTCATTGAATTAACGTACGGAGCTGCGAGCTGCGAACATAACTGACGTATTTTACATCTACTCATATGGAAATTCGCCTTTTGGTTTTGCTCGATTTAAAATTTCCGCTGTTAGCGAATATTATAACTTAAATGGAAGGTCGTCGGTAGTAAGTACGCCTGTGTTTACAACTGAGGTTACGTGTATTTTTTGAGCCACAGGAAAATGTGTGGTTTTATCAGGAAAATTCTTCGTTTTGAAATTACGTGGTTGAAATTTCCGCGTGGTCATTTTATAATGATTCATTTTTTTGCGATATCGACTCATCCGTGGAATTCGTTTTGGAAATGGATTCGTGTAAAAATTACACACGTTTGAATTTTTTTTTAGCGAATTTAAGTATGTACTTACATGAAAAACTTCCTAAAGTATTTTCAAATCCTCGAAAACATCCTGAGTATAATTGTAATTGTATATTCATAATCTTATTTTCATTATTCGAGCGAATAAAAAAATCGTAACCGAAGGTCGTTCGGTGAAAAATTGGTATTTCGATGTTCGGCAGTAAATTATGAAAACTTTATAATCCGAATTGTGTAATAAACCCATTGTAATTGGTATTTTTTACATTTCGAAAAACCTAGCGCTTATAAGAAACCAGTTTCATGTGTTTTTTTCGAGTTTTACGATAAGTTACCTTGATACGTATTCCAGTACGTGAAAATCAGGTTTAACCCATTATGAAAATTCTCAAAATAAAGCAATTAAAACATCAATCGAGAATCGAATGGGTGTATGAACTAATTGGTTGCGAATTATCATTATATTTGTGCATTAAGTATGTTATTAAATCGTGCCATGGTTTTTCGCATTCGATTGTTATCAAATTCATCGAAAGATTTTCATAACGGGTTGATTTCCCAAAAATACAATCATCTTACTTCCGTGTACAAAATATGAGAAATTTTACTTCATGACTCGATATTTAACGTCGTAATTATTAATTTATTATAACCATGAAGAAAGTTGAACAATTTTCTTTTGTTTTCAGTTATTACCGGCGCAACCGATGGAGTGGGAAAGGCATATGCTGAAGCAGTAAGTGACCAATGTTGAAGTAACTGCATTAAGTGGATTTATACGAATGTTTTTCTGTCCAAGCTCGAAATAAGCATGTACTGCGAAAAATACGAAATATGCGACTACATGTGGGATTTATTCGCAATTCTCACACATAACGTGCAATTTTGGTTTTTTATTTGGGAATCAAACTGAAACGAAATGTTTGCAAAAATAAAGCAATTATTTGATAAATTTGGAACAGATTTTCAGGGTTGCCATTTGAGAATTCCTAAAAAATGTAATTAAAAAAACGATAAAGTCAGCATTTTGAATAATATTGTTCGAATCTAATAATTGAACAACAAAAATATGCAAATCTATATAATCCGCATCCAAGTACAGTTTGTTTTTTACATTTACTAATCGTTTTCGTAAATTTCTACTTGTTTAGTTGGCCAAGAAAGGAATTGATATCGTTTTAATCAGCAGATCGGTTGAAAAATTGGAAAAAGTTGCATTAGAATTACGTGAGTATATTATTAAATAATATTATAATTAATAAACTTAGTATTGCGTTTTTTTCTTCTTCAAAAGATCAATTTCCTCTCAAATTGAACATTTCCCTTTGTCGATTTGATAAGATAATCGAATTGAAATACGATATTATTAAATTACAAATGAACGCGACAATTACCGCAAAACATTTTATTAATAAAATGGTGGAAAATTCTTCAACAATTGTAAATTGATAACACCTCGAGATATCTAGGTACGTGTATAAAATTACAAATACTCGTTTTCAAGTTTTACATACACTGAAAACGTTTTCACGTTTTTCAGTTAAATTGAAAAGTCAACAGAAATCTATTAAGCGAAAATTGCTTCGTCACTTTTAAGTAAATAGAATATAATATTGAAAAATAACGTCGTTAATTCGAAGTAACATAAAGTCGATACAATAGTTTGGTATTTCAGGTTGTAAAATCGACACGTTTACGAATTTTTTCTAATACTTCTGACGTTCATTTATCGCACTTCGCATATATCTTTTATTGCAAGTGAATTAATGCTGTATGCAGCTATTTAACTTGTTTATACAATTCGACAATTTGTAAGGAAGTTATAATCAACAATTTTATGAAAGAAAAAGCAGCGTTGGGTAAATTTTATGTTCGAAAATTCGCTAAACCGTGACCGTGAATTCGAAAATATTTACATGGTATCGTGGGATTTAAGAGCTTTTATCGTTTTATCACTTTCGTGATAATGAAAATCTAGAACGTTTAAAAATTTTAGGATACTTCGATGAGATACGAATAGACATGCCGAGTAACTTGAGAAAAAAGATTTTGAGATTGAACTTGTAAGAAGTCGAATAAAGAAGATTTTTTACCTCTCGTTAAATTTTGTCGTAATTTTGATCATTTTGAAAGTAATGTTCAAAATAATGTTCCTCATTCAATTTCCAACAATTTTTATTTCAAAAAATTTCGTCTCAAATCACCCCATATACCACAAAAACGCCCAAACCAAAGAATTTTGTTTGCTGTGGTGACGAACTGACGATGCAGCGAAAATGTATTAACGAAATTTCATGAGATACAGAAAAAGTATTTATTGCAAAAAAAGTTCCCAATTTAATTTCCAACAACTCCTGTTTCTCAAAAATTTTCCTCTAGTCGTCCCAAGCCTCACATAAACGCTCCAGCGTAAATATCTCATACATACATAGCTTATTTTACCACCAAACTGATAAATTTGATAAAAATCGCCATTTTAGATGACACCATATTTGATCTCGAACTTACAATTTGTAAATACGAATTATCTAATTTTCGCTTCTTCGATGTTACAGAAGAGAAATACAAAGTTGAAACGAAAATCATCGAAGCAGACTTTTCCGAAGGCAATAAAATATATTCAAATATTGAAAAAGAACTATACGGTTTAGATATCGGCGTTCTCGTCAACAACGTAGGAGTCAGTTATCCGTACCCTGATTACTTCTTAGAACTCAAAGGCAAAGAAAAAATATATTACGATATTATACAATGTAACATCGTCTCGGTGCTAGCTATGTGCCAAATCGTGATGCCTGGTATGGTTGAAAAGAAGAAAGGAGTCGTTATAAATATATCATCAGCTACAGCATTGTTCCCAAGTCCACTTTTGGCTGTATATGGATCATCGAAAGTAAGAATCGAAATATCAAGTGTTCAATTGTTATTTTTCCATCGCACTTTCTCGCTGACACGATTTGGAAATTTTCAATATTAACGCTTTAACACGCGTATATTACGTCGAAGGACGTTACGAACCAATTTTAGACGAAAATTACCATATCAATGGTAGACTATTGTTCTACTTCATTATGTCGCGTAAAAAATAACGAAGGTAATCCGTTTACCAAACGATAAACAAATGTCCAAAACAATTTGATAAGTTTTACTGATTTTGATATTTACTATTTGGATACTATAATGGTACTAATAAACGAGATCATTAAGGCTCGTTTAATTAGATAATTAATTAAACTTGTCGATTTCTGAAAACCTTCCACTGTTTTGAAACCGTCCGCCCGCGATTAAATTATAGTTAATGAGTAAAATTGCTGGAGTTTTTTGTGGAATTTTACCATTTTTGTGATTACGTTGTGAGATTTTTAGCCGTGTGAAAATTGGAAAGTTCTGCGCAGTGTTGCCAAAATGTTCTAATTCAAATTGAAGAATATTTTCGGGAAAATTTGGTTTTCGATTTAGCTAGTTTCTGAAGATTTTTTTTCAGAAGGTACGAAGCAACACTGTAGACAATTCACGTATAAGATTTTCACGTTTATTTTGGTTTAAAATTTATTCGATGATTCACTAGATTCAGATTGATGAGATTTGTTACTTATGTTTGGTTTTCCAGCATAAACCGATTGATCGGTTTGGTTAACGAAATGAAATAAATACAAATTAACACGATGAAATTTATTTATAGATGTTCGTATCGAAATTCTCTGAAGACTTGGCGCAAGAATATAGCAAACGTGGTATCATAGTTCAATGCATTTTACCTGGATACGTCGCCACCAAAATGAGCAAAATCAAGAAACCTTCTTTATTCAGTCCTAGCCCAAAAACTTTCGTAGATTCTGCCCTGAAAACCATCGGAATCGAGTCTCATACAGTTGGATACTGGCCTCATAACATCATGGTTTGTTTTACATCGTAATTCGATTCCTTTACGAACGTTTTTCTTAATCGATAATTACTCCGCAGCCTGGAATATTATCGTCTTTATGCAGCGTATCGTCTAAGTTGGTGTCGTGGACTGTGATGCAGCAAATGATGCAGATTCGTACTAGAGCTCTCAGGCATAGCAAGAAAACAAGCGATTAAGTCGTGAAGTCTTGGATTGAGAATTTACACAACACGCTTTTTATTTACACCATTCTTCGAGGGCGATATTAAAAATGGAAATCGCCTTTTTTCATCGATGATTCTCTTCGAAAAGATAATTTAAAATTTGTTCGCGATTTTTTGTTGTATTAGTGTAAGTTCAAGTTCCTGATAGAGTTATTGGATTTTTTTCGCGTTCGAGATCAATTATTCGAGTTAATCTTGTTTCATGTACGAGCTAGTCAAATATGACAAAATTTTTCGGAAATGTCTCAAGTGTAGTGTGATAATGTACGTTAATTTTACTACTAAACAGCGATATAGTGTTACATAAAAATTAAAATAGAATCATTTTCTTCGGTGATTTATCGTCCTATTATAAGGTTTTGTTTAACTAAATTACAATAAAGTATTGCGTTGATTTTTCTATCAGAAAAATATTCAATGTTTGAATAAGTTCTATAAACAATTTTACCTTAGTTCATAGGTAAAACAGTACTGAATGCAAATTGACAGAAAAATTTTTACTCAAAAATCAATAATATAATATCACAGATAGATGAAAAAATTATGAAAAATCTACGGCAAACAATCTGAATCCAATAAAATGGGTCCCATTAACCCTGTTCGAAAAGCTTCAACAAAAAATCTTGCAGCTGTGTTTATGTCGGGTTTAGTTTCCATAGTGTCTAAAAAAAATATTAAAAATGAAATTCTCATTTTTTGTCACGCAATTAAAAAATCGTTTTCAGTCTTACTTCCAATTTTTCTTTTAGAATATATATTCTTTTTGATAGCATCTTTCGCTAATAATAAATAAACATCGTCGCAAGGTTCGGTAATACCAAAATAATCCATGTAACTGTAAATTGAGCGGACATTGATTACAATGGAAAAATTTTTTTTAACAATTTCGTACCAGTGATTAAAATTTTTGTTGAGCCAATACAAAAGAAAATCTGCTATAGTAGTCCAACCGACCATGTGGTCTTGGAAACTGGCTGAAAAATTGAATTCAATATTTGAAGTATTTCATTGAAACAAAATACGTTAATTATTAAGATTTTATACCGCATAGAGCCAACTTCATGCCAATCTCAACACTTGGTATTCTCGGAGTTAATATACCAGGGGTATCGTACATAAATACTGACGGATCCCGACTAATTCTAATCCGTGTTTGGACAACTTTGGTAACTCCTGCTTTAGCACCAACAGGAGTTGCTCCTCCTTTATAATGTTGAAAAATTCAATAAATAATACCAAATTACAAGACTTGATTTCAGTTTAGTTTTAAACGATAAATATACATATTCAAAGTAGAAGAGTTTACCTTTATGCAATGTCGTCGCTCTTATGGCATTTATTAACGATGATTTCCCAACATTAGGAACACCTATTATCATCACACCAAATTCTCTATTTTCTGATCGATTAAAACGACATGATTTTTGAATAACTGATCTAATTTCTGGTATAACCTGGAAAATTAAATGAATAAATTATCGATATTGAGTATTTTTCTGTTTATACTTACATTTTTAATTTCCGGCGACTTCTCTTTTTTACAATTTGTATACAGAATCTTGTCTATTTTTTCTGTTGTACTGATGTAGTCTATAACTGGTTGTTGATACTTTGAATCAGATAGATCCATTTTATTCAGTACCAAAATGTGAGGCTTGATTCCTAAAAATTCGTACTTGAAATTAGGATTTCTACCAGATAATGGGATCTGAAATAGAAATTAAATCAAAGTATACTACTAGAAAAAGAAATATAAAAAAGATGAGATTTATGAAAATATAAAAATACCCTAGCATCATGAACTTCAACGATACAATCGACTTTTGAAAGTTTCTGCTGCATTTTTTTTAGCCCTGTAAATGCAAAACAATATTTTCAATATAATCAATAGAATATTAAATTCAAAGCATTTACCTCCAGCCATATGTCCTGGAAACCATTGTATTTTCTCGGTATTTGTCAAAATGAATTTTTCTCGAAATTTTTGTAACAATGAAGCTTGCAATGCCGGCATAGCGATTACTTGATAAGGAAAAATTATTTCAGCATTTGATTAATTTTAAATAAAATTAAGTTCGGCGTGATAATACGTATGGTTCGTGTTCATAAAATATAAAAACTAGAAATTGGTGTTAATTCATCGTCAAATTTAAGACAATAGACATCATAAATTTCAAAAAAATATCGAAAATTCAAAAAAAATTGATAAGACTTTCAAGGCAGAAACCAAAATATTTTTTTTGCCTTGTTAAAAACTTGATAGATTTTTTTCAATGAGATACTAGCGCTACTTGTGATGAAAATTCAAACTATTATTCTTGCATCTTTGCAACATTACCAGGTTGGACCTAAATACAATTGATCTCCGAATGTGTTTTATTCGGTTTACCCCTTTGGGTGTATTATTTGTATTATTTTGTATGATTAGTCCGTTACATTTTTTGTTGTAGTGTAGTGCAATTATTTAATTTTTTATTTATTTGATTCGAATCAGTTCAAGAAAGTTAAAAATTTACGTTATTATTACTATAGACATTATATACTTTCTAGTATATAAGTTTTGCTAATTCGATGTTCGAATATCGTGCCTAATTGGTGCAATAAAACTCAATAAAAATGGGTTGCGCTATTAGCTCAAACGAGAAAGAAGCTGTTGAACGCTCGAAAAAAATCGACAAAGATTTACGAGCCGATGGAGAAAGAGCAGCCAGAGAAGTGAAATTACTTCTACTTGGTAAGTATCTATCATTTATCGAAAGTTCGAGTCACACCGTAAACTCATTTTGAAAATGTGTTTTAAAGGGGCTGGAGAATCTGGTAAGAGCACCATAGTTAAGCAAATGAAAATTATACATGAAACAGGATATTCTCGAGAAGAATGCGAGGAATACAAACCAGTGGTGTATAGCAACACGATACAAAGTTTAATGACGATTATCAAAGCAATGGACCAGTTAGGAATCAGTTTTAATGACCGTAGTGACATAGTGAGTTTTCATCTACGTTTGAAAACTCCCTAAACAGAATAATCGCATTTCTTTACTTACAGGAAAAAGTTAAACAATTTTACGAATTGGCTCGTTACGTTGAAAGGGGCGAAATAAAAAAGGAATTATTTACGTTGATGAAACACTTGTGGAATAATCCGGGAGTGCAATATTGCTTTTCGAGATCTCGAGAATATCAACTGAACGATTCTGCTGCTTATTACTTGAATGCGTTGGATCGTATTTCTCAATTTGATTACATTCCTACTCAACAAGACGTCTTGAGAACTAGAGTAAAAACCACTGGCATTATAGAGACAACTTTCACTTTTAGGGGATTGCATTTCAAGTAAATTTCAAGAATTTATAATTATCTCGATTAATGAGAATATTTACAAAACGCGTTTAATTTTTAGAATGTTCGATGTCGGTGGACAAAGATCTGAAAGAAAAAAGTGGATTCATTGCTTTGAGGGAGTGACTGCCATTATTTTTTGTGTCGCGTTATCGGGTAGGTTGGTGAGTCATGGTGAAAAAAATCCGTCATTCTGTTACTATTTTAAATTCTAGGATACGATTTGGTTCTTGCTGAGGATGAAGAAATGAATCGGATGATTGAATCGATGAAATTGTTCGATTCTATTTGCAACAGCAAGTGGTTTGTTGAGACATCTATAATATTATTTTTGAATAAGAAAGATCTGTTTGAAGACAAAATCAAAACTAGCCCTCTTACGATTTGTTTCCCTGAATATTCAGGTAATTTCAGAGTTTTTTAAATGAAGCGTTATCGCATTAACTTATATTTATTTAGGTTCGAATTCGTACGAAGAATGTGCTGCGTATGTACAAATGAAATTTGAATCTTTAAATCGAAGAAAAGAACATAAAAGCATTTATACCCATTTCACATGTGCCACTGATACAACCAATATACAATTCGTATTCGACGCGGTGACCGATGTAATTATCAAGATGAATTTAAAAGATTGCGGGTTATTTTAACGTTGCGGCTTTATTCGTACCATGGAATATACGTAACTCGGAAATGCCATATTTTGTTTTTAAATTCATTAACGAACATCGTGTATATTTGTAAACTACATTAAGGATAGTGAACTGTGTTAAGTTGTGGATCGACATATTTTAAATCGTTGATCGGTAATTCACTTGTTGATTTTACCATGATTTTGTTATTTAACGTGACATAATTTTAAATTAATACCCACTGATAACGTGAATGTATTTGTTATAGTATTATCTACTTTTTTCTTATTTTCAAAACGCACATTTCTTGTGATGACTTATCATTTTGTCAAACCATTAAGTAACTTATGTGATTCATTTCAATTATCAACATGCATTTATTTTTTTCTACTTAATTTTAATCTTTTTTTTAAATTTTATTTTCTCTCTATTTTCGAACAAATTTTGTACATGAATTACTTCTCATTTCTTTAGTCTATGAACAGTATTTTTTTTCTAATTTACTCTTTTTTTCTCTCTTTCTTAACGAATAAAATGTTTCATGATCAACTTACGTAATTCTTTATATAAAAGCTCGCTCGTAATCGATTCCTTCTCCGGGAGAATGATAGGAATATTCTTATTTAGCCAGTCTAGAGGTCGCATTACTTCAGAGAGGTGGTGTAAAAGGTGCGTTAAAAAAAGAAGGTATTCGATATTGGAATAAAACAATGAAGTTAATCGTATTACGTAATGTGCTGAGAATAACTTCACTAGTAGTAACGAAGCCGGTATGCGCATAAAAGGTTATACATGTTAAATATTTATATTGTTTTAAGTTCGGTTGATTTTATTTTTATAAGAACATCGCCGGAGATAATTCCTCCACAAAAATGATTTACAATTGGAAACCATCAATTTTGACGGTGAGTAGAAAATTTCCCATATTAGTAGACGCCTCAACGTTGATGTTATTTTATAAATGCAGGTTCTTAAGATATGGATTGGAAGACTTGGTTTATGATTTTATTCATTTTTACACAAGCTCAACAGTTATTTTCCTCGAAGTAAGTTACGATAAGTCGTATATTTCGTTATGGTTTAAATTGTCGTTCAATTTTCCTCAAGGTAGATTTTGTACGGTGAAATTTCCTCGTTCGTAGAACTGCGTATGTGTCGCATGAGAGGAGAATTACATATTTTATTATGTAAAAATTTTATACCGTCTTGAAGAATAATCCGCCTAAAATATCACGTTAATAAGATTTTCAATTTTTCTATACAAAGAAGCCGTACATAGCTCATAGCGTGAGTCATGTTTACACCCTTTCGACAACGTGGAATAATTAGTTTAAATAACTTCCAACATATTCGTACTTGATACATCGTAAAAGAAATATCTCGCGGAACTTAGAAACGTGAAATAAAAAGGAAATACAATTTTGTCTGATAATTACATGATATTTTATGACAGTTTGTAATCATCCAATTGTATACTCTTGCGGCGTAATTGAACATTTTAATTGATAAAATAATGACGTAATTGGGGAAAACTGTGTAAATTTCACGCGTGTAATTTATTCGGAAAAATGTTTATTTTTTCACAGAACGCGTTTACATTATTTTCACATCCTTTGATAGTTCCAAGTTGTCGAAAGTTTGCTACAGCTTTACTTGACCTTTACCGTAGATGAAATTACGTAATTTTACGCGAAACACGCTTGTCATTGGGGGAATCTTTGTAAAATACAACATATACTATTTAGTTATATCTACGTACTTATTGAAACACTATACAATCACAAATGCACTATTTTTTTAGGAGCTGTGTACAAAACGTAGGCAAATCTCGTCGCTATAAACGAACAAATTTAGTGAAACCTCCGTTCATGCGTTATCGACCACAATTCTCTAAATGTAGAATGTCTTCGGATTGTGATCGTTTCCATAAACATTTATTATTAGTGACCGATTCGGTGTACGAAGATTTACTCAGAGCTTGCTCTTTGACTGTATTTTTACAAGATCTGGTCGATTTAAATGATCATTTATCGCGTATACCCTCGAATATCGGCATTGTAACGGTTCACACAAAATATCACAATAAAAAGATAATCCTCGATATAGTCAACATAATGATTAGACGTTTGGGAAATGTTTCTTTATATATTGAAAATCAAAGTAAATTTAACGAAGTTATTAGTAAATGCGATCGTTTCGAGAAAACTTGTACTAATTTATTAAGTTTGGCTCCGGTCGTCGAACAAAACAAGAATTGGAAAAGCGATAACGCTATTTCTTCAACGATGCTTGATCTATATGATCCGCGGTGGTTACCAATCAATACAATAGCTCCGGTAACTAATAAACATTATTCGACTTCTGGTGACTTTCAAATGCAACTACTTGCATTGACTTTATGCACTAGGAATCGAAGACACAACATATTTTACGAAGTTTCCCCCAAAAGGACGAGTATTGTGTGAGTAATGTTTATCTGAGAGCAGTATCAAGACGAATCTTCGTACGAATTTGTAAACAAATATCAACGAAAATTATTTTCCAGTTACGATGAAACGTCCCAAGGCCAGTTTGAATCAGATGCCAATGAAATGGATTACGAAGGCGATTTAAACCCCAAAGAGTCGAGCCTGGAAATTGAAGATATATTGCCAATTAATCCGAAATTTTACGATAAGAATAGACCTCCGAAAAATCGTAATCGACCGACTGTCGTTTATTTTCATGTAACGGTTCTTTCTTTGGATTCAATTAATGAAGAATCGATGGTAGAGTTTTTATAATTAATTGAATTGCACTTCGGATCAATCAACGAAATGTAATTTTCTAGACTTACGTTGCTGATATATTTCTGGCTCAAAGTTGGCGCGATCAGAGATTGAGATTACCCGAAAGCATGGACGAATATCGAATACTAAATGTTGACTGGTTACACGATATATGGAAACCAGATTCGTTTTTTAAAAATGCCAAACATGTCACATTTCATGAAATAAGCGTACCAAATCATTATCTTTGGTTATATCACGATAAAACATTATTATACATGTCGAAGTATGTACCTCATCGATAAATATCTATATAAAATTATACCTACATAATTTTGCCATGAAAATAACCAAATTGATTTTCAATTCGCCTTTAGGTTAAGTTTAGTACTTTCGTGTGCGATGAAATTTGAATCATATCCGCATGATACACAAGTATGCAGTATGATGATAGAAAGTTGTAAGCATTTGATTTTTATTATTTTCATATCTTAATAGATTTGTAGAAAGCATTAGATAGACCTATCTATCGTTTATTATTGTATTAATCGATACCTAATTTTTAGTATCACACACAACGCAAGACTTGGTGTTTAGATGGAATACCACTGATCCGTTAGTTGTCAATCCTCTAATCGAGTTACCACAACTAGACATAGCTCGAAATTATACTGATGATTGCACCATCGAGTATTCCACAGGTTTAATATACTAAAAATTAATTCCCTCAAAAGAATCTGTTTTCATTTCTCGTCAATTTTTCAGGTAACTTTACCTGCTTAGCGGTAGTGTTCAGTCTAAGAAGACGACTTGGATATCATTTATTCCACACGTATATACCATCAGCTCTTATCGTAGTAATGTCTTGGATATCTTTTTGGATAAAACCAGAAGCTATCCCAGCTCGTGTAACTTTAGGAGTAACGTCTTTACTGACATTAGGTGAATTTTCATTAGAATTGTTTAATAGGCCAAGGAAGAATAAATTATAATAAAAATAAATTTATTTTCAGCCACACAAAACACTCAATCGCAACAATCTCTGCCACCGGTATCTTACGTAAAGGCTATTGACATTTGGATGTCATCTTGTTCAGTATTCGTATTCCTTTCTCTGATGGAATTCGCCATTGTAAATAATTACATGGGTCCGGTCGCCACAAAAGTCATGAAAGGGTATTCTGACGAAGATGTAAGAATTTGCGAGGATATCAAAGTAAGCCATTGGTAAGAAAGGTTTCACGGATGTTCAATATTAATCATTTTTTTTCTCAGGGGTTACAATCGAGAAGTGCTAGTCCGGTAAGAAGCGTAGCACCTTCGGCAGCTGCGATGGGACCACAATATGTGACATGCTGCAATGGCAAAGCTGTCGCTTTGTGTATAGACAAATTTTCTAGAGTTTTTTTCCCCTTTTCATTTATCGTTTTAAATATAGCGTACTGGACTGCATTTCTTTAATGTAATCTCTTAATATATTTCGGTTTTGTTTTTTTTTTTTTTTTTTTTAGTAAAGATCTGTTTCATTTTCATTGCGTGCAATTTGTTCAATTTTTTCACTTCATGAATTATGAATCATGAAATGAACGTGAATGGATAATGTATTTAGCCAAGACCATGCAAATTTCTTTTAAAAGGAAGAACTACCGATAAGGAGTAGTCGAGCCATAACTGATTGTTACGTTTTTCAATAAAAATGAAACGTAATTTCACTAATTAATTAGTTACCCTAATCCATCATTTTCTTCTCACTATTATTTATTTTCATCGTAAATTAAATAAGGTCATAGGTCATATCTTAGATAATAATAATATGAACCGCTCTACCGTATTTAAAAGTAACAGAGCAAAGTGAAGCCAACATATTTCTAGGGGTCTAAGCACAGGAGTGCCTCTGCGCAATGCGCAAGATTGATGGTGTTGGTGTACTTGAGTTAACGTTCGGTAGTGTATTCGTAATTTTTCCCCTTCAACACCTCAGTTTCCTGCGCGCGCATTACTTTTTCCCTTCTCTGCTTAGACCCCTAGAATTAAGTTGGCTTTACTTTAGCTCTTATATGGTAGAGCGGTCTATATTATATATTATCTAAGGATCATATCAATCAATAGACGAGCAGAATCACGTAAATACGCGGTAATACACATAATACCAACGGTAAGTTGATAGCATCGTAAAAAACGTCAGTAACGTACCTCAAATACCAAAATTACTCCATAAATTTAAATATAATTTGGCGGCAACAAATAGGATACTTACACATCAGTGATAACAGATACAAAATTAGTAGCTGTCAAATCAACAAAAAACGAAAATCGAGTAATTTGATATCATTATTCATTTCTTATTTAACAGTTCTCGCGAATACAAGATAAGAATCACTTATATAAAATAATTTAAAGTACCTTAATACCAACGTAGGACCCTCAATTTTATGAATTTAATAACAAGTAAGTACAGTTAATATATCATTATGTAACCACCAAGAAGCTCGTGTGAAAGCAGAGATTTATATTTCATCCATTAGTGAGAATATTCCACGTACACGATTGTTTTTCATTTGTTTCAGAGTGTTAAATAGAACCATGAAGTCATCGCTTCAAAATTGTATCATAAACTTACTCATTTTATCGCTGATATTTATCCTGGGAAAATGCGATATCGACGACACAGATTACTACAAAATCCTCGGAGTCAAGAAGGATGCTAGTCAGGCAGAAATCAAAAGAGCTTTTCACAAATTAGCTATTAAATATCACCCAGACAAGAATAAAAGTCCAGATGCTGAAGAGAAATTTAAAAAAATCGGAGAAGGTATTTACACGTCAAGATACCCTCGCATTTATTTTTTAATTAACATCAGCAATACTTATTTCAATTTTATTGTCATTCAAGCTTACGGAGTGCTATCCGATCCCGATAAAAGAAAACAATACGATAATCGAGACGCATTCGGTGGACATTTCGGCGGCGGCTTCAACGGATTTCAGCGAGGTTCCTTCGATTTCGGCGGATTCAGTTTTGACGACTTATTCAATAATTTCGAAGAATACGAAAATGAACAATACTATCCGCAACATCAGCGCAAAAGAGGCGGCGGAGGTGGTTTTGGAGGTGGAAATTTCCAATTTTTCAGCGATTTCTCAGATTTCTTCGATACGGTAAATGTCTTCACGGCTTTACCTCCTTTAAGAATTATTTTTGTATTATCTTCTTCTGTTGCAGGATTCATTCGTGAACCGAATGGGTAACGGAAATGATAGAGCTGAACGTCATCGATTCGGAAGCGGAGATTCTTATTTTGGTAGTCACTTCGAAGGTGGTTATCAAAGACAACAAAGCTCCGGTAGAAACTGTAGAACGGTTACTCAAAGGGTTGGAAACACCATTACAACGTATACAACGTGTAACTGAATTTCAAATCGCATGCTCAATTCACAGGGTCGCTGATTTTATTTTCATGATTTTTTTTATCAACTACATTTTTCGTTTCGGTTTGTAATTTTACATCAAAACCACTTCTCTGCGAACTGTTGTGTTTACGCAGCTGTCGAGTCTTATTACGTATTTCTTACGTGTTTGTTATTGTCGACTTTATAACAAATACGTGTGACTGTCAAAATTCCACAACATGAAATACTTGTTAATGCCAATACAGAATTCGATGCTAGTCGATCATCAGTGATGGATGCATCAGACACTGATGTACACTTTATTTTATTCTTCTAATTTTTAAGCGATTGTATTAGTTTCGTATTATTTTCGTATGTAGATTGTCGACTCATTTTTACCTCGTGGGCAACTTTATTTTTGCTCGATTAAACGTTTTTATCGTTTAAGTAAGAGTTACCGTAGTTTAGGAATGTTTTATTACGTATTCAAATATTTATGGTTTTTAAGTTTTTACTGTCAAACAACTGTAAAATACCTTTTTAGATAATAATCGATCGTGTAAGAACTATAGAAATTATTCTGTAATTAATTTGTATATTGTATATATTATTTTATAAGTAGGTATCATTTTGTACTATCTTTAATTACGATCGATGCGAAGGTTTGCGTGTTACCTATGTTCCTTTTTAGGTTATTTCTTTTGATGTGATGTTAGGAGTAATTATAACTTCATTAGTACTTTGCTGCAATAAATTTTTATTCAATGAGGAATATTTATTGCGTTCGATATTCCATTTGTGATCGTATTTCAGTTTCGTCATATGTGGCAATTCACCGCATATCGAATCACATTAACCTACGGAATACTCTTTTACATATTTTATTGAAAACCTGTTTCTTTTTCATGTATTGACACTTCCTATTTCTTCATTTATTAGCAAATATGTTTACGAATGAGGGAATTCTCAGGAATAGATTTTATTGAAATTTTCTTAAATTCGATTATCGAGGAATTATCGGTACAGAAAAATATTTTAGAATCTAAAAAAACAAATGAACATTTTTTTTCGATTTCGTCGAGGAAATAAATTTTCAAAGAATTTGCCCGTTCATTTTTCGTTGTTCATAATGTATTCTCAACTTACAAGTATCGATAGAAATTTAAAAAGCTCTCGCTCGAGTAATTCTGTTATAGCCTTGAAAACGAAATCGAAAAATCATAATTACGAAACAAGAAAGGAAAATGTTAATTTTACTTTATGATAACGAAAATGGTCATGTCGCCACGCATTTGCTGATAAGAAAACTTGTTACGCAATAGTGAGATTTCGTAGTTCGCGATGAATTAATTTTATGAATTGACAGAAACGTCGAAGAAAACGTTGCACGATTTGCTGCGTATTTATCTCGTAACATCTCAATCTGTATATAATTATATTATAAAATGATAGACCTTTTCTTTGAGACCTCATTATGCCGGAACGAGCCAACCGAATTTCGTCAAATTTGGAACACAGTAAATTACCGGTAATTATCGTAAATACGGAAAGTTAATGGTAAGTTGCACAAAAAAACGCAAATTTATGGAAAATCGTCATTGGTCACTATCTGCAAATCTACAATAAATTACCGTAAATTGGCGGTAAAATACACAAAATTACAGTAAATCACTGCAAATTATGGTCAAATCATTGTAAATTACAGGCCCATTGGATAAATTGAATTACTGGTAAATTACAAAAACTGACGATAAATTACCGTAAATTACCATAAATTACCTTAAATTACCAGTAAATTACCATAAAATACCGGTAAATTACCAAAAATTACCGGTAAATTACGGCAAATACCGCAAACTTACAGTAATTATTGCAACTTATCAAGATTGTATCATAAAATGACATTTGCAACAGTTTTGCTGTCATTCGCCTTTCCGTAATAACGGTAATTTACGCCAACTACCATATGCTTCTGATTTAGATCTGAGCCAAAAGGCCGAGAAGATTTTTGTAACATCAATTACGATTGAGAGCTACTATGAAATAGAAAAAAAAGGAATGTGCGGTAGAGAGCATTGCGAGGGGGGTTTGGGGGCGAAGCTCCTAACCAGGGGAGCTAGTTGATGTATAATTTAGGAAACAAGAACTACAGATATGAACAAGTACTCGGAACAGGTAGGTAGATGTATTTATTGAGAATTTAATTAATTGACAGTAACGAAAAAAATCATGTTCGTTTCAGAGCATATGAAGTAAAAACGAGAATGTACGTAAGTTCACCGTGTGCTTTCTTCACAAACACCTTGTGTACTTTTCAAGAACGATAAAAATCTCAGCCGACAGGTAGAACAGTTTAAGCCGAAGACTTATCTGGTGAAGTAGTGGGAAGACTTAAATTCTGTCGTGTTTACCGTTTCGTATATTCGCTGGTTAAATCTATTACGTAATATTCTCGTTTCGCGTAGACCTTTTTTTTCTCTACGAACATACAACGAATCTGTTTTAACAGGTACGAAGATTACATCTCTCTTCAAGGTTGTCAAGTAGGAATATTATTAAAAATACCTAAAACAGGGTAAACATAGATTCTTGAAGTTTCTGGTTTATCGCGCCGTTTAGTATTTATCAAATAATGATTTCGTGCCGACGTATTATCGATCTTCGTGTGAAAACTTTACTTAATTTCGGATTTTCGCGGATTTTCACGAATTAATTTGTTAACGTGTGCTTGGTGATACATTATGGATACTCGTCAGGTTGGATAATTTGCATTATTGGAGTTGCGATAATTATAGTTTAATGCACTCGCGTCTTTAAACACATAATTTCACAACGGATGAGCATATTCATTCGGTTGATGAACTACGCGAAATGCTAAAATGTTATAGAACTCCGCGTTTCCATTTAATTCGCTAGTTTTTAATTCTGCTTCCTGAGAATTCATCAATTCGGCGCTAATCGATGGCAATGAAATTGCATTTGTAAGAGTTATTCGTATATTTAAATTGAAAATTAAACTGAAAAAAGGTAACGTTCAAGGTGAATAATTTATACGTGTTCGTACGTAATTCCATTTGTATGCTGAAATAATTACGGAATTATCGATTAACTTTCATCTCTTTAAATTTCTACGTATTCTGTTGTACATAATGAAATTCATTCGAAATTTACTTATAAACGCGTTTAGCCTACTCATCATCGCATTTATTCTTCAGCAGTAACCTCCAACGTGATTTTAATTCCACAGGCAATTATTTCCTCCGCGATAAATTCCTTGACCAAGTAATGGTGTTATGAACGGTAATCAGAAACGCCACGAAGTAGCGTTTTGGCCCAAAGTGCGAGACCAAAACGAAAAAAAATTAATTCGGAAAGATTCCGAGAAAATATTCAATGTGTTACGAGGATCCGAAGAATACCTCAGCGACAAAGATCAGTCTACGACGGATTTAAATAGTAAGTCTTTTTAGAAAGTGTCAGCGACGAACTTTACATCATGTGAGGTTGATTAAACTAGTATTTTAGAGGACGTACGTCGAACCCGAACTTGTTCTGGTTTTTTGAAAAATGTCAGCTACGAACCTGCGACGTCGATGATTACTAACTATGTCGAAATTTGATGTAATTTGTTGGAAATTTTTTTCGTAAGTCGTATTTCTTTTAACGAGCAGATAAGAAATTACACGGCTTAACGATGTAGTTTCGTTCATCTGAGAAGTTAAAGTTATTAGTAAATGTTAATGATCGGTTATTGTGCTTTGAAATAAATACGGTATTTCAATGGTGATTGAGCTGATAGTGGAATGTACTATGAAATAGAATATCAATTTCCAATACTAAGAAACCTATAAAGGTTAATAATACGCTTCGTTTCAAATTCAATGAGAATTTACTTTCAATATTTACAAGTTTACACTATGAATGATACATTTACCTTGATGAGATACGAAATAACACTATCAGGTTTTTACAGTGTACAGAATGATCCGAACCTGTCATAAATTACTAGTCGAATTTTGAAACTGTTACGACGCAAATTGATTATTTTAATAAGTTAATGGAATAATCGAGGAATTTTACGAAAATATAATTATTACGTGTACTAAAACTGATAGGATAAAAATTAAAAAATATAACAATGAAGCGACGAGGTACAAGCTATAGAAACAAGTTGATACGGGGAATTTTGAAAAAGTGTTGCCAACCTTTCAATACTAATTCAAAAAGTATGGCTGATACACTAAACAGAATTTCATGTTTTTTCCAGAGTAAAAAAGAAAAATCAAATTAAAAAGGATGCGATATGAGTACCCCGCAATAAAAATTTTAAAAATTAAAACCGAAGCGACGAGGTAGAAGCTATAGTAACAAGTCGATACGAGAAATTTTAGAAAAGTGTTGCCAACCTTGCAATATGAATTCGAAAAGTTTGGTTGATAAACTAAATAGAATTTCATGTTTTTTCAAGAGTAAAAAAGAAAAATCAAATTAAAAAGGATGTGATTTGAGAACCCCTGAACTTTTCTCAAAGAAAGTCGTGAATCGCATCTTTTAAAAATAATTTGATAATGATTTGTGGTGCTCAAAATTATTACAGTCGCAAATTATAAGTGAACTGCAATTCGTGAAAGAAGCGAGAATGTGAATTTTTGAAATGAGCTGGAAAATTTTAATACCAATGTAATTTCAATATTTTGGTGTCCATCAATAGATGCTCGTTAGTACTACACTTTTTCATCGTTAGACTGGTTTTCCCGTGTTCTCCCCGCTCAGGGGGCGCTAACCCCTAAATTGTGGGGCCAGAAAAAGTTGCCTCTCAAAGTTTAAATATCGTATTCGAGATCAGGAGCCATTCCTGCTCTCTTCTTCCTCCCCCTTTGTGATGATATAAATTCTTGAAGAGGCCTGGAAAAATTTATTACCGGTGAAATTTCAATATTTTGGTGTCTATCAATAGGAATTTGTTAGCATTACGTTTTTCCATCATGAGATTACATTTTTCGTATCATTCCTCCTCAAGAGGCGCCAACCCCTAAAATGTGGAGCCAAAAAAAATCGTGTCGGGGCGGGGGAGGGTAAAAAGGCTTGAATGGAAAAATTGACTATAGCATTAACATAATGCGTTTCACATGTTTTCTCCAAATGAAATAAGAATTTTGAGACACGACTTTTTTGGATCCACATTTTAGGGGTCTGTGCTCCCCGAGGAAGGATGATACGGAAAGTGTAATCTCACGGTGACGAAATGTAGTACTAACGAGTGTCTATTGATAGACACCAAAATACTGAAATTTCGCCGGTAAGAAAATTTTCCAGGTCTTTTCAAGAATTTGTAGCTCTACAGAGTGGGAGGAAGAGGGAGCAAGAATGCCTCCTGGCCTCGAAAATTTTGTTTTTGTATCATTATTCATCATACGGAAATTTGTGCTTGTAACATCAAATGCAGTTTTTTTTATAGGATTATTTACATCGGATTACTCGTATTGCGTCAGGGGGGTTCAGAGGTAGAGGGTAAGAGGGGGTCGAATAAAAAAATTAATTCTAGCAGTAGCATGCACGCTTTACATGCTTTCCCTAAGCGATATTTAATCTTTGAGAGGCAACTTTTTCTGGCTCCACAATTTAGGGGTTAGCGCCCCCTGAGCGGGGGAAACGCGGGAAAACTAATCTAACGATGAAAAAACGTAATGCTAAGAAATTCCTATTGATAAACACCAAAATATTTAAATTTCACCGGTGAGAAATTTTTTCAGGCCTTTTCAAGAATTTGTAGCTCCACAAAGGGGGAGGAAGAGGGGGCAAGAATGCCTCCGGGTCTCGAAAATTTTGTTTCTGAATCAATATTCATTATACCAAAATTCACGCTTCTTTCACGAACTGCAGGTTTTTTTTCAAAAAATTACAGTTTGCAACTCCACTAAAATTGAATTCAGTCAATTTTTCAGATTTTCAATTCATACAAATGAAATGTAAACAACGTCTACGTACCTTATCCTTCTAATTAATTCTATTTTATTTGATTTGCAACCTCATAAATACTGCGAATTACAAAACTGTAACATAAATTCGAATTATTTGTAGATATAATGACACAAGGCATTAAACATGATTCGGTTCCATCCCTGGTAAACTTTCAAATCGTTCATTTCGAACTTTTGACTTCTGAAAATATTATTCCACATAGATTAATTGAATATTTGATAATCACGATGATATCTCATATGCTTTTAATATTGATTTTGATTTAATCTTATAACGCAATAAATCGCTATCTACATAAAAATAAATCTTGGTTGATATTACGTCTCCGAAAAGAATTCATTTTACTCGACGTTTTAATTCAAGAGGAAATTTACGTTCGTTGGTGTTCTGTGAATTAATTTTGAAATCTCGTAAAAATGCTGTTCGCCATTTTTGGATTTTTGTTTCCGTGCCTTTTATCCCTACTTTGGTCGATTTTGGATGCGTTTTAATCCACAATGGTAAACTGTTTTGTTTATGAATTTAACAACGATGTTTTGTAAACTTGATCGAAAGAAACATTGATTTTCTTCGAAGTTGAATAAAACGCGTAGATTTCGTAGGAAAATTCATTCCGTCGGCGAGATATGTTCAACTTCTATTTACTTTTCAAGCAAACAAGATGTTTATTTTTTAACGATAATTTTAAATGCAGAAAAATTTTTCAATTTGGGAAATTAACGTGTTGAAAGTTTGCCAACCTGGTTATTTAAATTTCGGATTTTTTTTAACGAGAAAATTGTTAGCAAATATACGTGGAAGAATTGCAACTCGAGTTGATATCTTTAATTAAAACCTTTCGAAGAACGTTATATCAATGATAAGAAACTTGGGTAATTTATTCTAGATTTTTCGATAATCTGAATTTTCCATCTTGATACCTACTTCGCCGATCGATTTATCCAATGTCATATTTAGTTAGCATTTGGTATCAGTACCTTTACACTTAAAGGCTTTTGTGTTATAATCGAACATTCACCATGAATACGGCCGAATTCTTCAAATGCATCAATATTAAAAAGTGTTTAAGCGTAATGTGGCTAATTTACTCGTTCTTGAATTTAATCAAAGTTATTTGAAGCAAGATGTAATGATCTTAGGTACGTGGAGTTTGCATCGAACATGCATCTAATTTGATTTTATTATTCCAGGATTATATAATATTATGCCAGAAAAATTATTTAAAGTTATCATCGTCGGAGATCCCACCGTTGGTAAAACCGCTTTCGTACAAAGATACGTTTCCAATATATTCAAAAAAGAATTCAAAGGCACCGTCGGTGTAGATTTCTCTTTAAAAATTCTCACATATTCGGATACACAAACAGTTAAACTTCAACTTTGGGATATAGCAGGTAATAAAATAGAAATACTACGAAATATTAATTAATCTACGACATTTTGGCAACGCAACCACGTGAAGTCACACGAAATAATTTTCGTTTATTTCCTATGCACCAGCGTTGCCAAATTTACGACGATTAATTTTAATCACTAAGTCGTTCTCGTGCATAACGACGTCCTTATCGGTATTTAACTCGATTTTCGTTCATTAAAGCTTATATCATCAGTGAAATTAGTTCCCTCGTTGATATCGATTATGTTACAGGGTAGAATAACGTATCTGAAGATTTAATTTTTATCTTAATCTTTAAGGTCAAGAAAGATTTACATGGATGACCAGAGTATACTATAAAGACGCTCATAGTTGTATAATCATGTTTGATCTCTCAAACAAAACCTCATTTCTCAATACGCTTAAATGGAAGCAAGATGTCGATACGAAATGTACCCTTCCAGATGGATCTCCGATACCTTGCATGCTTCTAGGAAATAAAGTACGAATCGCTTATGAGTATTTCAGCCAATAAACGTGTTCATGCATTCTGTTTTCACATAAAACACATTTCTTTTCTTATGTATGGTTTCTTGAAATTTTACATTGTGCCCAATAAAATTATCGCGGTGATGGTGATCTAATTCCTTCTAATCTTTAACACGCTGATACGAAATATTAACACGATATGAATTAATTTATTCAATCGATAATTTCCAATCATCTTATGATTCTGCACATTTTCCAAGCACTGATGCAATAATTTATTTTACATACTTGATTTTATGTATTTTCGAGATCTAAAAAAATCTCGGTACAAGAGATAAATTCACTATTTATAATTCATTTCACACTTACGTCCATGGATACATTCGATGTTTACTTATTTCTTACAAAAAACCTGTTTAAATGCGTTTGCAAAGTTTGGTTGACAAACGAATTGATAGATTGATGGGAAATCGAATTTATAAATATAACTAAAGCAATACTTTTCAAGAATTCCATGAAAACCACTTCTAAACATTATTTTTAAGGTTAAATCGAAGGATACATTTTTTTTTCGTTAAAACATTTTTAACGTATTCATGATGTGAATATGAAGGAAAAACTTTATATTCAATGTACCGAAAAAATCGATAGTTTTTGCTTAAAAAAAAAT
This sequence comes from Maconellicoccus hirsutus, assembly GCA_003261595.1. NCBI lineage: Eukaryota > Metazoa > Arthropoda > Insecta > Hemiptera > Pseudococcidae > Maconellicoccus > Maconellicoccus hirsutus. The sequence continues at coordinate 56,851 of QBDW01001703.1, forward strand.
TGAGAAATCGCGAACGTGCACTGGTCAAGTTAATATCGCCCACCGCATATAGCGGGAGATGTACGCTTACGCGTCATAGCCGCGTTAACGGAATCGGGCCGTTACTATGAGCGGTGTCAACTTGACGGGCGCGCGTTCGTGATACAAAACGGGCCGCTACTACGTAGTGAGCGGTGTCAGACGGGCGCACGTCCGTGATACAAAACGGGCCACTACTACGTAGTAAGCGGTGTCAGACGGGGACACGTTCGTGATACAAAACGGGCCGCTACTACGTAGTGAGCGGTGTCAGACGGGGGCACGTTCGTGATACAAAACGGGCCGCTACTACGCAGTGGACGGTATCAACTCGACGGGCGTACGTTCACGGTTTTTTAATATTTTTTAACGCGAAAACTACCGATTTTTTCGGTACATTGCATATGAAGTTTTTTATCCTTATTCACCTCCTAAATAGTTTAAAAAATGTTCCAACGAAAAAAGAAAAATTATTTTCACTTCATACCTAAAAATAACGCATAAAAGTACTTTTCAGGGAGATTTTGACCCTTTAACGAAATAAAAATACCAATAACTCGTTGATAATTTAAAAAAAAATAAATTACAGTGCGACTTATCCACTCGTCAAGTCGAACAAATGGAAATCGAAACGTTCGCCAAAGAGCACAATTTTATCGGCTGGACTGAAGTATCGGCGAAGGAGGGATTAATGGTGAACGATTCCATGAGGTTGGTAAAGCTCGATGTATCCTTAACCAGAAGCGACGACATAGTATAACGAATTTGTTTCAGATTCTTAGTGGATACGATGCTGGTACAAGAAAAAGTAGAAATAGATGGACTTAATGGTACAGCTGAACCATTGAAATTACACAAAGATCCGAAACAAAAATCCTTCTGTGCTTGTTGAAGTATTACATGCTAATTTTATGTATATTTTTGTATAATTTTATTTCATTCAATTCACGTTTTATTTAAATTTATAACATAGTTGTGAATTTCTAGTAAATGTTTTCTTTTTACTTGTGATAAAAACAATCCCATTTGTGATATCGTTTATACATGAGATTTTTCTACCTTTCAAAATATTCGTGAGTAATTTATTGTAAGTAAATAAAGATTTTTTTGTTTTTGCGTTTCACATTATTCGCGTCGGAGAAAAAATTCAAATTAGGGTAGACATTTATAGCCGATTAAAAGATACGTGTCAATGACAACGTGAAAAAATTATTTCGCGTATTGAGTTCCAGGCTCAAGGCTTCGCGACGAGTACAGGAAACGTACTCGAATGATTTACAACAATGAATTGTAGCAAAATGTAAATTGTCGAAAATATTTTGGATTTTCGATGCGCGCTTTTTTTTTCACTCCGCTCGATGTCTATGTAAATTCAAGGTTAATAGACTTGACATTTTTTATCAGATAACGAAAACTTTTCGACGCCGGGTATCTCATTAATTAAACGAACCGTTCGCTATGAAACGGACGCGAACCTAGGAATTAAAAGAATGGGAAGGCGCGACGCTTTAGCATTTTTCATCTCATTGGATACTTTGGAAAAATACATCAATCCGGAAGTTTTTTGTTCCGAAATGTAGAGTTGAATTCATTTTTTTTCCACACAGAAACTCACGATAAAGCAGGTTTGCGATCGTCGATCTTCAATGAATGTTCGATGAATGAAATTCATTCACGATATTCCGACTCATCGTCGGCCGTAATGCCTCGAAGCGATGTAAACTTGATTGTGATCGAAAGTACGAGATTTTCAAGGTGACCAAAGGTATACATGCGAATCTTACCTCATCGTAGCATGCACATTCCAACGGGAAAAATATTGATGATTCTGTACGCGTATGCAGGCACATTGACGTAGCTACATAATTGCTCGGCGAATCCTTAGGTTGACTTCCGATAGGAAATTATCAACTGTAATTATATTTCTGGTAATTTTATCTCTGAAATGGGTGAAATATGAATCAGCGCGATGCTTTCGATTAAAATCTAACATATTTTTGACACAATTATACAACTAATGGGTACCTTTGTTTTGTACTTGCTCCATTTATTCACTTCATTATACATTTATTTACGCATGCAAAATGAACAATCAATAGTTATTTTTTAATTCACAAAAAATACTCCAGTTGTAATGAACATTCAATTGACCAAAATTCCCAAAAAGCTAAAAATGGGTATAACTTTTGTGATCATCATTACAAACAAAATGTCAAAAGTCGGCATCTCGGGTTATTCAGGGTCAAACGTAAGCGATTTCAGTTTTTCACATTTTTCTAGTCGTCAGTGACGTTTCAAAAGTAATTCAGTTAAAAATTATTACTGTGAATTATCTACAAAAATGGTCCTTATAATTTTCCCCCTTCCTCTTTTCATTCCAGAGATATCATGATTCGAAAAATTGAGGGTATTTTACGACAATTGAGACTTCCTCTACTTTCCCTCGTGCATTATTTTAAGAATAGTGACAGGTAAGGGAAAAATTATAAGAACCATTTTTGTAGATAAAGTTTTCATCTGCGATTTTCATCTGAGCTGTTTCAACGGTAAAACCCATGGATAATGAGAAAAACGCGAAAAATTGACCATTGACCTTGAAAAACGTCTTCAAGGTCATAACACCTAAATAATCAGATACGAAATTTGAAAAATATTTCTGGTAGTAAATTTTGTGCTCTTCAACATTGATTATTATAAATTTCTTCGTAAATATCACCTTTCTATAGTTAAGCAACAAAATTGCTCAAGATTTGAAAAGTTGAGAAAGTTTTCCGGTATTTCTTTTCATGTAAATGGACCTAAGTAAGGTTATACCCTAAAAGGTACCATTTGGACACCTACTACATGTACATGCCGAAGCACGACTTCCTAGGTAAATTTTGGGGGGCTGCAGCCATAACACAAAATTTTTCAAGGTCAAATAATGGGGCGCCTCCCCTCCTAAATGATTTAGGACGCTGATTTTTAAGTATGTAATACATATTTTGATGCTCTATCGATTGGTTTATGTTTTAGCTGTTTTTGTTGTTTTCATCCCTTCTCCCATTCCCATCAAAAAAGTGACTTATCCAAATTTTGATCCAAGGTCATCCTCACTCTGGCCACCAAGTGAACCCGCCAAAAGAACCCTATTACTCCAATTTGAACTTTTTTTGCTGAAACCCACTCGAGTAAAACGCCAAAAACAAATTATATATATATAATATAAAAACTTACAATAATAAAAAAAGGTAAAAATGGACTCCTGAGGTCCTAAAACAAACTTTGCGTATGGTCTCCCTCCCAACTCCCACCGACTAATACATCTTAATAGCCTCGGTTTTTATTAAGAAACCCGGCTGAAAATTTCACACGCTTATGTCGAGTGAGATTTTCTCAATTTTTTGACGCGCGATATCTCGAGAGTGGGGATCAGTAGGGAAATATAACTTTTTTCGTAGATAATTCACTGAGCTGTAATTTTGGACTAAACTATTTCTACAATAAAGTCCAAGTATGAGCAGAAAAATGCGAAAAACTGAAATTGTTGACTTTTAGTCTCGAACACCAGGGACGCAGAAGTCCCAGGAATGTTTCACGGAATTTTCGTAAGATCAGCCTAATTTGACCAGACTAAAAATAGCGAATGATATGCTGCGTTACATGAAGTAATACCCATTTCCTCAAAAGAAGCCACCTCAAATGAAATATGATAAATTTTTACGAATCCATATCACGATTTTACGGGCGAAATCATTTAATTAAAAATTTGATAACTTCAGCAATGATTTTATTCTACGGAAGCATGAACGAACGTAAAAAAAAAGTGTTTCAGAATTATTTTTGAATAAATTACAAATATTTTTACATGTTTTCGATAAAGTAATATTACATTATTTATTAATCATGTATTCGTGGGCGATACACGTTTAAAAAGCTATTTCTTTCGAAGTGTAAATTAAACCAGGTAATGTTATTAATTGAATGAATTATTTATTAAAATGTTACTTCCTGGATAAAACTTGAATTGAAATCAACGTATATTTTGTGTTTTTTAAGGAGATAAAATACTCGTGTATTGATCATTAACTCAATTTAAATTTAATTTCAGACAATCAAAAATGAGCTTTGGAAACATTTGGTGTTTATTATTCTTGGTTTACTTCTACGCTGAACCTCTTTGGGCACGAATCGACTTCGAAACGTTGACCACACGATCGTACTTCGTAGATAAAACTGGATTAATATACGAATTTTTTAAAAACAACAATTCCGTTTTATTAGTATGCGCAACTCAAAAATTCGGCAAAAGCGTGAACATCGATATGATCAAACGATTCGTTCAAATCGAAGTCAACGAAACGACTGGAATTGCCTTGAATAAAACGCAAACATCGGGGTATCGTCTTTTCACCAATGAAACCCTGAAATTGAATATTTCACAGCACAAGGACCTCATCGAAGAACACCTGGCGGAATACCCGGTCATCTTTTTGGATTTCGGTTCAACCGGGGTGAACTATTCGTCGACATTTGACGACATGCTGGAGTTGGTACGTACCGATGTAAGTAATTGTTTCAAGAACTACGAATGGTTGTGTAAGATAATGGAGCAAACTCCAAAAGAAGGCAATTCCACGAACGAGAAACAAATCCAAATGATGAAAAACGCCATAAATAAAAATCTAACCGTCGAGGAAATGCGCTGGAGCATATATAATTTATCCGAAATCGTTCATAGTCATTTTAATAAAAACGTAATCGTTCTCATCGACGAATACGCGAAAATAAATCACGAATATATAAGCGAAAGCCGAAAACCCAAGGGTATTCTAGCTATAAACGAGCTCATCGGTCACATGATGCAATACTTGCTCAAATCGTATACCAATACTACGCATTTAGAACGCGTCTTCATCACCGGAATGTCCAGAGATTGGTTGCAACATCATAAAACCTGTCACGTCAAGAAAATGATTCGTATCGTGAATTTCCTAAAAGGAAATCCTTTCGATTACTACTACGGCCTTAATGAATTCGAAGTTGATAAGTTGTGCGATCGTCTTAACATCACGCAACCTCAGAAAAAAGGATTAGAAGAGATTTACGGGGGAGAAAGTCATTTTAATTCCCGTGTTAAAGTGTATTGTCCTTTCCTAGTCATGAAATTTTTAAGGGACACTAAGAAGAATGTTTCTACATATAAGAAACATAAATTAAAAGATCACTTTTTAGATAGCTCGACAGGTACCGAAAGCGCGTTTTGAAAGTAATTTTAATTGAAAAAATTTCATATCGAGTATTTATTGAAATATTTTTTAAATAAAAGTTCATATTGATTTCTTCCATTACTTATTTTCATTTGTCGTAATTGAATGTGAGCAAAACTCTAGCAAATGAGCCCCAACCCCAAAAAATGACGAACTACTTGACATTTTGAGCACGACACCGTGCATGATTTTTTATTCTAGTTTAGTCCAAAAAAAATTTCTGACAGGGTAGCCAAAAAAAACTTCCATAGGGAGAGGAGGAGACTTGCAAAAAAGGGTTACGCCCCTAAAACACGTGTAAATTCAGTGAAAATACGACTGATTCCACCTCAACTTGACCCCCGAAGGGTAATCTATATTTCAGACACGCTTTAACTTTTTTTTCTGGGAAGTAGGTCCTCAATCCAAACTTTCTCAGTGAGGGAATTTTATTAGCATTAAGGAGATACATAAGGGTGAGACTTGCTTGGCGTATCATCACATGGTATATGCAGTGCCGCACACCCCTCAGGGCCAAAATAAAATAGCGTAAAAACAAATAAAGATAGAATAAAAAGAAAATTTAAAGTAAAATGAATAAAAATCCAAAGCGAAACAGAAACAAAAATTAAATAAGATAAGAAATATAAATATGAAATAAAACCTAACCTAACCTAATCTTACCTCTAACTAGTTCAACCCTTCTGAACACGAATTAGCCATTGGTTTTTCCATTGGAGGCATAGTACTTGCGCAATTGTTACATTTGTAGGTCAAAAAACGTGCTTGGTGAAAATACAAGGAAATGTTCATTTATCCCATCTCAAGTTGTCCTTCGAAGAGTGCTTCATGCCAGAGGTATGTTTTCTAGTTGATTCAACCTCCCTGAAGACGAATCCGTCATTGGTTTTTCGATTGGAAGGTCACCACTTGCGCAATCGTTGAATTTACACTTCAAGAAACCTGTAATTTATGTGAAAAAATACTGAGAAAATCGTGACTTGACGCTACTTACTAGTAGATCACTTATACAAGAATAATACATACTCGAGGTATGTTTTTTTATCAAGTCCACCCCCCTGAACCCCAATTCGACATAGGTTTTCCCTTTGGAAAAGTAGCACTTGCACAATTGCTAAATTTGAATGTTAGAAAATGTATTTCGTGATGAACTTATGAAAAAATCGTCATTTAATACCATTGAAATTACTTATAAGTTTGTAGTACATCCTCATGTTATGATTTCCAATCAGTTTGATCCCCCTGAACACGAATTAGTCATCGTTTTCCTGATTTGAAGCGTAGCACTTGCTCAATCGTTAAATTTGCATGTTAGAAAGCACATAATTCATGATAAATATCACTAAAATTACTTATATGAAGGTAATACATCCTCGAAGAATGTTCTCCAATCAGTTTTACCCCCTTGAATCCAAATCTATCACTGGTTCTCCAATTGGAAGCGTATTACTTGCGCAGTCGTTGAAGTTACAAGTCGGAAAAGGTATAATTTCGCGAAAAGAATACAATTTGCACTACACCAAGTTGTATTATAAAGATTAAACCGCTTTTGAATTTCGAAAAAGACATATTTTGGAAGAGATCAAGGCTAAATAGTATTTGCTTGAATTTCACTTAATTATAGAGCTTTCATTGACATACAAATTTAGCAATTGTGCAAGTGCTACCCTTCCAAAGGGAAAAACCAATGGCCAATTCGGGTTTAGGGATGAATTAATTAGAAAACACACCATAGGTGTGATGCACCCTTCGAGGGAGGACTTGAGATGGCATAAATGAAAATTTCCTTGTATTTTCACCAAAATTGCATGTTTTTTAACCAACAAATGTAACGATTGCGCAAGTACTATGCTTCCAATGGAAAAACCAATGGCTAATTCGTGTGTTAGAGGTAAGGTTAGGTTCTGAAATGTGGATTACTTTTTAAGGGTTGTTTTGAGTAGGGATAAGTCATATTTGGATCCCATTTTCACTGAATTTGCACGTGTTTTCACATACAAATGTAACGATTGCACATGTGCTACGCTTCCTATGGGAAAACCAATGGTGAATTCGTATTCAGAAGGTTCGAATCATACGGAAACGACACCAAAACCACTTTCATAACCCCAAAGTCCCAAAATGGGGGTCTAACCGTTTTTTATAAGTCTCCTCATCCTCCCCCATGGGAGTTTTTTTTTGGGCTACCATTGTCATAAATTTTCTTCTGGAGCAAACTAAAATAAAAACCATGCGAGGTGTCGTGTTCAAAGAATTAAGTGGTTTCGAAGTAACCGCCCAGAGTAATGGGGTGGAAAATATAAGAAAATTCCATTTGGAAACGTCGAACTATTTAATCTTAAGTTGCTTCATCTCGTCTGTACAAAAAATTACTTTGATTTTCTCAGAAAATTCCCTCTAAAAATTTTCATACACGTTGAAATAAAGATCAGCGCCAACAGAAGCGCTAGAATTTCAACTTTGAACACACGTAACACTTACAGGAGATTTTTATCTGGTCCAGATAACCCACCAAATACGATATTGTAATCAGCGTTGAAAAAAAAATTAAAAACTGATATTAAAAAGAGCAAACTCAATATCGCAATAAAAATTGCATACCACGCTGACGAAACTAATCCCGTCCCCAATGTTGTTTTCTTTCCCTTCCCAACTACGATATTTTTCTTGCGATTACTTTGATTAACGTAAATGAACTATTGTTGTTTAAAACGAGTCATTCTTCGGTGATGTTTTTCAATTGATTGTACTGATTTACGTAAGAGAACCATCGTTTCCTATGATGACTAAAACAAGCCATTTCTGAGAACAAGAACCGCTACAGCATCAAAAATGGCTACAAGATGGCTACATTGGCTTTTCGTTCACATCACGTTTTCGTTGTGTTACGCAGAACATCCTTTTGTCGACATCGAAGCGCTGACGTCTCATCAAATCTGCGAAATCAAATTACCACCCGCTGACTTCGAGGCTCTCACCAAGGAATCTACGTTCGTTGACAAGACCGGCCTCATTGAGTTATTTTTCAAAAAACCTCAAAAAGTTTTCTACACGGGGCCTCGTAAAATCGGAAAAAGCGTTAATTTCAATATGCTAAAGAGATTCGCCCAAATCGAAGTAAACCCTGAGACCGGAGTAGCCTTAAAAAAGAACGAAACCTCGAATTATCGTTTGTTCATGAATAAGTCCCTGAATTTGAATATCTCCAAATACGAAAACATCATTAACGAACATCTTGCGGAACATCCTGTCATTTTATTAGATATGGGGTACAGAATATACAATCATTCAACCGAACAAGAGATGCTCGATGGGATGGCCACGGTCATCAGTAAAACCTTCAAGGAATTCGAATGGCTTTATAATATTTACGTGAAAAATCAATCCATCCAAAGAGACGCCTTCAAAGAAGAGAAAATACAGATCATGAGGAAGGCCATGAACAAGAACCTCACTCGAGATGAATCATACTGGTGTATATTTCACCTCTCCGAAGCTCTGTTTCTGCACTTCAACAAAAGCGTAGTTATTTTATTCGACGAATACGACAGAACCCACGAGAACATGACGTTTGTCAAAGGACCGAATGTAAGAAAAGTCAACGAATTAGTTGGTAACATGATGTACTATGCTTTTAAATTTTATCCCGCCTGCGATTACGCATCCCATTCCTTTGTCATTGGTCGCGAACCGCTGCAGATTTATTTGTATTTAACTAATCACGTCATGGATGCTATGACCGAATACCTCTTCCTTCATAATCACCCATATGCTCCTTATTTCGGACTCACCAACAAAGAAGTCGATAAGTTACTCGATGCTCATAATATCACGAAGCCGTTACGAGAAATAATGGAAAGAGATTATTACTTCGATTACGTCATCATGGACACGGATATTAAAATTTATAATCCTTTTCTAGTCACCTCTTTTATCAAGTATCATCAAAACAAATCAAAACAGACGTGAATCCTACGAAGAACGAATTTACGCGTATAGTAATTAGTATTTTTTCATAAATTTCATATATTATTTTATATTTCAAGCGTTTACTTGTTACATAAAGTTTCTTTACAAAAATGTATTCGTTCTATCTTTGAAATGTACTGTCATAATATTGTTCTACGGAAATTCTCGTTGAAGTAAAAGAACAATCAGGTTTTCATTATTGTCATTCAGGCATGTTTTTTCATGTCCAATACACCATTTCTTCGCTTGTATGAAACTTGAAGGCAAAAGTTTCCATATATTTGAAATCCACTTGAAAAACTGCATCTTTTTTATTCCAACTATTTTTTAATTAATGAAGTACTCGCGATACAAATTCGCGTTGAATTTCCTCATTATCCGCGTCAAAAATGCAAATTACAAGAAGAGTTGGAAATATCATCCGTTTACAGGCGTAATATCATTCCTGGAACAAAAATGGCCATGAGATTTTTTGTAAGAAATTTCATCAGGAATAATTTCAGTTTTTTGGGTTTTCCCAAAATGATGAGTATTTTCCGAGATATATCCAAAAAACTCCCAAGTAATCTCATTTACTTGACTACTAACCTACATTTCATCGGTTCAAATTATAATTAACTTCTGAGTAATTATTACTCTTGATACTGAAAAAAAAAGCTGAGCACCCACTACATGTGCATGCCAAAGCACGACCTCCTAGGTCATTTCGAGGGGGGGGGGCTGTAACGATGACAAAATTGAAAATCACAGAAAAGATCCAAAAAATAAGATTTTTGGAGGCTGAAAAGGGGCACGGGGAGGGTGAAAGGTCGATACCCCCAAAAGGCACTATTTAGGCACCCACTACATGTGCATGCCAAAGCACGACCTCCTAGGGTCAATCCGAAGGGAGGGGAAAAACACTAAAAAAGATCCAAAAACCAGGTTTTTAAAGGCTGAAAAGGGGCACGGGGAAGGTGAAAGGTCGATACCCCCAAAAGGCACTGTTTGAGCTCCCAATACAGGTATATGCCAAAGTAAGACCTCCTGGGTCAATTTGAGGGAGCTGCAGCCACGACACAAAATTTTTCAAGGTCAAATAATGGGGCGCCTCCCCTCCTAAATGGTTTAGGACGCTGATTTTTGGGTATGTTGTATATATTTTGATGCTCTATCGATTGGTTCATGTTTTAGTTGTTTTTGTTTTTTTCATCCCTTCCCCCACCCCCTTGAAAAAAGTGACTTATCTAAATTTTGATCCAAGGTCATCCCCACTCCGGCCACCAGGTGAACTCGCCAAAGGAATCTTATTACTCAAATTTGAACTTTCTCTGCTGAAACCCACCCGAGTAGATAAAAATACTCAAAACGGACTCCTGAGGTCCCAAAACAAACTTTGAGTACGCCCCCTCCCCCCCTCCGAACTGATACAACGAAATAGCCTCGGTTTTTATTAAAAAACGCGGCTAAAAATCACAGGTAGGCGAGCCATTTGAAGGTCGTAAATTCAAAAGACAGCTTACGCGGCTACGCTTCATAATCATGCATAAAAATTTTTTTCAGATAGGGTTACTATCGTAATCCAATATATCAAATCACGTGAAGAGAATATTTGATGCAATGAAAAAAATTTGATTAATGTGTCCCACTTAAGAAATAATTTTCAATGTTGCAAAAACATACAAGTGTTTAGTTACCTGCTCTAGATAATGATCTCGTGATCTTTTTTTTATAAAACAAAAACAAAAATCTGTTCAAAAAATTACCTCGGTTTGTTTCTCTTCACAACGTAGATATTTTGGTGAGTACTTGAATTAATTAAAAAAATAAATCAAATAACCAAGATTTTAATCTTCCCAGATGCTGTTGAAATTTACGACATGAATCCTAAGCTAAGTTTTCGAATCCTCTTGGGTTTCTTGGTGCTGTACAATTATCCTATAATAGAGTCGTTCGATTTCGAAAAAATGACCAAAACTCCGTATTTCGTAGATCAGACAGACACACTGAGGATATTTTTTTCGCAATACGAGATGGATAGACATTTGGTGATAACGGCGCCTCGTAAATTTGGCAAATCCACTAATTTAGACATGATCAAACGATTCGCTCAAATGGAATTCAATAAAACATCCGGACGACGTTATCTCAAATCAGAAACCTCCAGTTTTCAACTTTTCACCAACAAAACCCTAAACCTGACTATTTCCAAATATCCAGACATGATCAAGCAACATCTATCCGAATACCCTGTCATTCATTTTGATATGAGATGCAGAGTGAAATCAAACGAAGATATTATGAAGCAGTTGCATATCTTGGTATACAACATGTTCAAAGAACACGAATGGCCTATCGAAAAAGTTCACAGAGAAGATGATTCTAAATGCAAAGAAAGAACTACACAAATAGATAATTTGAATAAAGCTCTGAAGAAACTTTTCCGGCCGGATGAAATAATCTGGTGTATACGCGACTTGAGTATTTTTCTTTCTCAGCATTTCAATAAAAAAGTCCTTATATTAATTACCGATTACGATTCGTTGATCAACGACGCCATCGACAACCCGGCCCTCAACGTGACCCAATTTTACAACACCATTGGTGAAATGTTCCAGAACGCGTTTAACTTTCCCGAATTTTCCAACACGGTTGCTTATTCTGTGATAAGCGGCGTCAGCGAATTACCTCTCCGAAGCAATAGCGCCAATCTGCGTGCAATTCAATTCTACAGATTCTTGGGTATGCACAATCTAGCCGCTTCTCATGGTTTCAACGACGAACAAGTATATGAACTATTCGATCGTCATGGAATTCCTGTATCTCAACGAGACCTCGTAAAGAAAACCTACAACGGGTACTTTATCGATCGTTCGCAAATAAGGATATATAACCCGTACTCCATTACTTCGTATTTGAGCGATAACAACAGAACGGATAAATTCCCCAGATATTGGACGAAAACCAAACCAGCAAAGTTTCTTTTGAAGGTTCTCAAAGCACCGGAATTTCGTTGCCGTTTTGTCGACCTGTTGCACCACGAAGAAACCCACATTACTTTACCATCGCCATGTATCGTCGATGAAATCCAACAGGTCATCAAGTTAGCTGAAGAAAACTGGCAGCATTTTGGAGAACGAGAATATAACCTGATTTTTTACTTCCTTTATGAGCAAGGATACCTGAGTCATACGTCGCAAAGGAGAATCTATAAAATTGCTAATTCGCATGTACACGACGAGATGGTTTATTATTTGAGTAAATGGTACATGACCAATGCCAATGTTACACAACAACAATACCAATCCATCGGTGATCAACTATACGAGATGTTGAAAACAAATCAAGGCTCAAGTTCTAATAAATTGGGCTCCATATTGAAGGATGCATTTCATACCATACAAGGCAGCAAATTCTCAAGTACTCAGCTCAAAGAACATGATTATAGAGCAACTGTGTACTCGGCAGTAATGAGACATCCAAAAATCAGAATTGGCGGTGAAATAAAAGCTACAGATATTAATTTTCAACGTCCTTTACCGCTTTTGGTAATATACAATAAACATTTCGATGTACTTGTGATGCACCTTCATTACAATCTTACTGCAGAAAAATCACTGCACGAAGCAAAAACCTATGAACTCCAGCCATCGGGAAAAATAAACAGTAAGAAATTCTTGGGTATTAATGTAGGGCCAGATTTAAAAATTGATGTTATACTAGAAGATTCCTCATCTACCACGTCCACTCTATAGCAGCTGGAAACCTCATTACTCGGAACAGGAATTCCAATTGAGAGCCAAGGACAAGAATGAAGAGCATTGTGTAATTTTATACCAAGATGATGTTCGCAAGAAAGCTAGATTTGAAGATGCAAGAACCTGGAGCCTGTATAATCGTATTATCGTATTGTAGTATAAGTTAAGGTGTTTATGAATCTAAAATGAAGAATTTCGTGTAATTTTTCAACAGTATTGTAGCAACTATGTTAATTTTCAATGAAATTGGATTTTTAAGTCTGAAAGCTCATATTTATTCGAAATAAATTTTCAGGTCGTTGACCCAATTACATATCGATGCGTTATCAACATTCTCAATTTCACCTATTTCAGTTGTTTTGGGTTCGCCCCTGCTTCCTTGGGTAGTTTCCCTTAAGTCTCTGCCCTTAACAAAATTTTTAGCCTTTTTTAAAAATAAAAACCAGGGCTATTACAACGTTGTATCAGTCGGTGGGAGTTGGGGCTTGGGGGAGAGACCATTTTTCATGTTCGTTTTGGAACCGCTGGAGCAGTGATGGAAGATCTCGTTAGCAAACGTTCTCAGCTTTGAGAACGAAGATCGTTCCTCTTCTGAGAGCAAATAACAACCGACCATTGTTCTCGTTTTCAGTTTGTTCATTCCCAAAGAATTTGGATCGTTCTTGTTCTTCATTCTCAGAAATGCAAAGTTTTCGTTCGTTGTTTTTTAGTTTTTTTTTTTTTGAAAAATTGATATGAAATCATCGCTAACTCATGAGAGGTGTATGCAAGGGATTCCCAGAGCGAAATATTCAAACATCAACTTATTACTGTTTAAAATTCTCGCAATGGCTGGCTTTTTATTGCCTTTTTACAAAAAATTATATTCTCAAGTTTGAAACTATTTTCAAAGTTGATGAGTGATTCTTATAGGAAATTTTACATGAAGTTCAATACATTAAACCACGGGTTTCTACCTCAAAAACTGACCGAGATATATGATTTTGAAGTTTAGATTTACTATTTTCAATTAAGAAATTGAAGAAAATTCAAAGATCGAAGAACGTTTTTTCGTTCTTCAAACAATCATTTTTGAAGTTCTCGTTCGTTCTCCGTTCTCAGTTTTAGCCAGGTTTTTAAATAAAAACCAAGGCTATTACGTTGTATCAGTTGGGGGGGGGGCGTACTCAAAGTTTGTTTTGGGACCTCGGGAGTCCATTTTGAGTATTTTCATCTACTCGGGTGGGTTTCAGCAGAAAAAGTTCAAATTTGAGTAATAAGATTCCTTTGGCGAGTTCACCTGGTGGCCGGAGTGGGGATGACCTTGGATCAAAATTTAGATAAGTCACTTTTTTCAAGGGGGTGGGGGAAGGGATGAAAAAAACATAAACAACTAAAACATAAATCAATCGATAGAGCATCAAAATATATACAACATACCCAAAAATCAGCGTCCTAAACCATTTAGGAGGGGAGGCGCCCCATTATTTGACCTTGAAAATTTTTGTGTCGTGGCTGCAACTCCTTCAAATTGACCTAGGAAGTCTTGTTTCGGCATGTACATGTATTGGGTGCCCAAATGATGCTTTTCGGGGGTTTCAACTTTTCACCTCAACTCCACCTCTATTCAGCTTTTAAAAACCTGGTTTTTGGATATTTTTCAGTGGTTTTCAATTTTGTGTCATCGCTGCAGCCCTCCTTCCAATTGACCAAGGAGGTCGTGCTTGGGCATGTACATGTAGTAGGTGCCCAAATAGTGGTCTTTTGAAGGTATTGACCTTTTACCTCCCTCCTACCTCTTTTCTTGCCTTCATTTGCTTCCCTCTTGCTATTCATTTCAGCATGTCTCACAACTCCACTTCATTTGTAACATTAGCACATAGTCAAGGTACTACAGAGACCTTGCAAAACACCATAGGTACATTACCACAACACCCAAATCCTCCAAGTACCTCCCAATCCACCCACGTGACCGATCTTGCACAAAATACAAATTAATTACACGTTAATTTACATTCGCTAACAAAACGTATATAAATCACGGGCTAACAAATGTAAAAAAAAAACATAAAAGCAGAAAATACACGATTTCCTGGTATACGAGCCCAGCATCATTTGAGAAACTGCACGCAGCGTTACACGTAACGAAGCAGAAACGATTATGATTACAAATTTAAGCGTGATAATTGCACGAGGCGGGTGACTATTCCAATAGGGTGTACGGATCAACGAACTTTTCCAAGTTGTGCAGTAAAAATCTTGGATTTCTCTACGGATCGCTCACCTCTCAACGCGATGATATTCTCTATCGTTGGCTTTATTTCGTGATAAACATCAACACGATGGACATACAGTGACCCCGGTTCGCAACTCCTATCCCTCTGTCGGTTTTCCCGGAAGCCCTAGAACAATGGACTTGCATCCGGCCGGTCCACCAAAGTGGTGCAGGCGACGAAGGCTAGAGACTAGCCTGGATTTAGAGATGAAATCAGTATCGGTGCGAACTCGATGGTTAGATGGTTAATTATTTTCGCCTGGAACGTATACGCTGTGGTGTAATTATGATTTGATATTGTGTATTTCGTTGACGTGTGTCGATAAGACGATTGTTATATGCGGAGTTTAAATATATTCGGTGTGTATTTTGCGCGTAAAAACTACTATTGGACGTGTGGTGTTTAAAAGTGAACTGTAAGGCGAGTGTATGAATTATGTAACATATGCACTTGCTTTAAACAGCCGTTTATAAAGTGCAAGCAACTCAAGATGACAAGGAAATTCTACGTACCCAACATGGTTCAAGCAATTACTGTTCTTACTGTTCTTAAGATGTTAACAAATGGTGAGTGGGGTTTTTTATATCAGAAGGCTACTAAGAATAGGGCGGATTTCAGCTCCCTATAAATTGTTGGTAATTACAGAAAATTCCAATGGATGATATTTGATTTGGTTTCATAGCATTCCCTAACTCTAGTTGCCTTGTCCAAAGAATTTCCTCCGGCGTTGATGAGGAGTCTCTAAGATCTACTGAACAGAAGTCTTGTCCACTGCCCCATCCTCTAAATTTAATTATTCACAAGTTTTTCTTCCGTTACTTGCATAATGATGAAGCTAATATGGATCCGTTGAGAAAAACTAACCATAGTTGAAATTTTTGAAAAGGGGAGGTTATGGGTACCTGGAATTTGCTTTGCTTTTCTTTTATTCTACAGCAGTAAGTTTTTAGTACATCAACTCCTAATGATCTTTTTTCCTCAAATCAATCAAAGATACCAGAAATATGGCTGAAACATCTACATAAATATAGTTATGTTCCTTTTACAATAGAAATACAAGCTTTCATTCATATAACTACATATTTTCATTGCATCATTAGTCATTACTGTCACATAACTTCATGTAGTGACTTTCTTCTATGCAGAATTCATAGTTGCAAAATATTCTTCAAAATTAGTCATTGAATGAATAAAAAATGCAATTTGAATGTCTTGGTTAATTTATTCAACACGAATATTCCGAAATAAAAAATATATAAATTTCAAAATTTACAATATGATACAAACTTTCATCGAAAATGTTACTTTTGATTACCTCCATTTCCGTCAATCTTCAAAATTAGTAACAAAACATTAATTTCACATAAGTTTTATATCTGTAGGATGAAACATTGCGAGACTGTGAATAGTTCTAAATCGATACTGGTACTTTGACTTCCTGAAGTCATTTTTCATTGTTTTTGGTGACAAAACGGATTTCCATCGTACGATTATTTTTCTAAGAAATGGTTTTTGCCTTATGCAGTTTTATTTTCAATCACTTGAAATCGTCGATGATTGAATTTGCCATTGTACTAGTATGATTACTTTCCAAGAAGTGATTTTTTGCTATTTTCTTCACGACATCCGATCTTTTGAGGGTGGTTATCATAGTCCCTATACTTCCTCCTTTTGGGAAACTGCAGCCAACTAAGGAATTTTCTACATACCTGCTTTTGAGGATTTGTAGAAAAGTTGAAATGAGCTCCTGTAGGTAACTAAGGAGCACACACACTCCACATCCTTGCTCTTCTTAATTTGCTGAAGAGTTGGAATGAGCTTCCTGAGCTCTCCAACCTTTTGAGGGTGGTCATCACAGTCCTTTATTTCTTCCTTTTGGGAAACTACAGTTATTAAGGAGTTTTTGTACACTACATACCTGCTTTTCAGGATTTGTCGAAAAGTTAAAATGAGCTTATGTAGACAACCGAGGAGCACACTCCACATCCTTGCTCTTTTTAATTTGCTGAAGTGTTGGAATGAGTTTCCTGAGCTCTCCGAACTTTTGAGGGTGGTCATCACAGTCCCTTTTCTTCCTTTTGGGAAACTACAGCTAACTAAGGAATTTTTATACACTACTTACCTGCTTTTCAGGACTTATCGAAGAGTTGAAATGAGCCTCTATATGAATGGTTTACATATGCCGAGATAATGTAGTACCCAATCAAATTTCTTTCTTCTGCGCTGTTTTTTGGCTCGATTCTGTCTTCTTGAGCACATCTTTGATATCTCTGATTTACATCACCAATTCAGACTTTAAATCCTGATGATGAAACATCACTTGCCTTTGAATTAAAAAAGAGGCCATTTAGAAACTCCCCACAAGAGTGCTCCATGTGAGCTCTTCAGTTAATTTGAGCTCGACAATAATTTCCAATTAATGTTAAATGATTACTAAAGAATGGAAGAATATTCATTAGCGAAGTGAAAAAAAAATTGATAGAATGAAGAAAAGGGAACCTCGGAAAACCCTCAAAATATTGAAAAGATCATCACAAAGGAGCTATTGAAACAAAGAAATTTCATTGGACGAAGCTAACAAGATTTGCACGGTTCAAGATGAAGAGATAAAAGAATAAGAGGGCGTGTAATAAAACTCGAAGACCACTGGTTCATTCCTACTGTTCACCGAGTGATTTCCATGGCGGGGGAAAAATATCTCAACTTAGACAAATCAACCTGGCCTCAAGTCAAGTTCACCAAACCGTGAACGTTTCACCAACTGAACAGATTTAGAAATTCGACGATTATTTAAACACCTGTACGACAAATATGACAAACTCGAGCTCACGTGGACGATTACATCGACCCCAAAAACGACACGCAGTCATACGTAGCATATGCATTCGCCATACATTGTAACTGTGTTTATAATTATGGAAAAAATAATTTTTACAAATTCATACATCGACTAATTGGTAATTTCAATAGGAAGTATACCGCTGGTCGGCGGTATGTTAATGTTTCACGGACCGTTTCCGTTTTTCCTCGAACAATGTTGCCACATACGCCTGATAAACGCGTTAAAACGTTATTCGCGCCATTTTTCCATTTCAATTCCAAATAAAACGGATCAAGGACGAAGGAGGACGTAATTTGGGAAACTTTGTAGGTTAAACACGCGAAATAGGAGAAATTACAAATTTTAATTCTCGTTCACTTCCATCCACCAAGGCCGCATTAATTCCCATACGAAATCGAATACGCCCAATTGAATCGCTGACACATCAATACTGCAATAAATATAGTCGATTGAAATTTTCAAACTTGGTGCTTTTGTAGTCACCACGCATCATTGACCATATCGAATAAGACGACCATTTTTATTGATAGACATAATTTAGACATAAAAACGGCGAATTTCGAGACGAAAAAATTCTATTTCCTTTTACAAACATAATCACTCGATGTGGGTGTACTCGCTAAATAAACCTGTTCGGTGGATGCCCTCGTGTGTTGTATTTCCACACAAATAACTATTTCCTTCGAGCAGCAAGCTTTCAATATCACAAGTCTTTATACAAATACCGAGAAAAAGTATAAAATATGTGACCAAGGTTTATCCTTTTAATGAACCCATACAAGTTGAAACTCCTCTTTACGAAATTCGATCGTCATAATACGCCGACGGAATCACATGCCTGTCGAGGATTAGGGGAGGAGAAAGTGGGGTGTTTTTATTCAATGGTGTCAGACGTGCGATTTTTCGGAGAGTAGCGCAAATGACCAACGGTCCGTAAAGAAAGGTAAAAGACCTTGGTGCAATGTTACTCGTGCCCAGCAGGCTCATAATTTCCATCATTCTTATCGTGCAAGAGATGTAGAATACTATCACGCCCTTTGATTTTAATTTTCACCCGGTAAACGAGTAACTCTTAAAGCAGCATGGTGAAAAATTCTTCAAAGTGATGTAATCCTTAAATGAGACTAAAAAAAGGACATTACCCCGTGATCTACTTGCATGTACGAATTCTTTAACGAGGAAGTAAGCCCAATAAACAATTGTTATAATTAGCGTTCAGCGGTGAAAAAGAATTATTTCCTGATGCAATTTCCCCAATTATTATAGTTACAGCAATTGTATTTCAGTTTGCTGAATTAATCGATTTCAGAGTGTATCGACACATATATGTTTAATGATCAATGAACCGGATGAAAGTGTGAAACTTTCTATGCCATCTTGTGCATTTTTGCATTAATCGGGAACAAATGGTTATTTTGAATATGAAGAAATAATTTAAGGCACATATAGACAACATTTTCAGCATATTTCATTTCAAGGCATTTTGATAGGCAATTTCGATCAAACTACGATATCCCTCGTCGAAAATAATAGTACAATCGCAAACTGTAATTTTTCGAGAAAAAAAACTGTAACTCATGAAAGAAGCATGAATTTTGGTATTATGAATATTGATACAAAAATCAAATTTTTAAGACCGGAGGACATTCCCGCTCCCCTCTTGTTCACTCCCTGTGGGGCTGTGAATTTTTGAAATAGGCTGGGAAATTTTTATACCGATGAAATTTCAATATTTTGGTGTCTATCAATGGGTACTTGTTAGTACTACACCTTTTCATCGTGAGATTGGTTTTCCCTCATTTCCCCCCCTCAGGGGACGCTAACCCCTAAATTGTGGAGCCAGAAAAAGTTGCCTCTCAAAGTTTAAATATCGCTTAGGGAAAGCGTGTAAATCGTGCATGTTACTGCTAGAATTAATTTTTTCATTCGACTCCTCTTACCCTCCACCCCTGAACCCCCCTGACGCAATACGAGTAATCCGATGTAAATAATCCTATAAAAAAACTGCATTTGATGTTACCAGCACAAATTTCGGTATGATGAATATTGATACAAAAACAAAATTTTCGAGACCAGGAGGCATTCTTGCTCCCCTCTTCTTCGTCCTCTGTGAAGCTACAAATTCTTGAAAAGGCCTGAAAAAATGTCTTATCGGTATCTTACCGACGAAATTTCAATATTTTGGTGTCTATCAATAGGCACTCGTTAGTACTACACTTTTTCACAGCGAGATTACATTTTTCGTATCATTCCTTCTGAGGGGGCGCAGACCCCTAAAAAATGTGGATCCAAAAAAATCGTGCCTCAAAATTCTTATTTCACTTGGAGAAAACATGTGAAACGCATATGTTAGTGCTATAGTCAATTTTTCTATTCGACCCCTTTTACCCCCCACCCCCGACACTAATATGAAACATAAAGTGATCCAATGTAAAAAAACATCACTACACGAAATTGCATTTGATAATACAAGCGCAAATTTCGGTTTTCTGAATTATAGCGTGAAGATGAAACTTTTCATATCAAGAGGCATTCATGCTCTCCCCTTCTTCCTCACTGTGGGGATATGAATTTAAAAACGGTTTCAAGATTTTTCTTACCGATGAAATTTCAATGTATATTTTTGTGTCTAGCAAGGGAATTGTCGCTGTTCATTTCCGATTTCAACGAAACTCTAAAGCAGATAAAAATGTCAAATCGGGGTTTTACAAAATTTCATAAATAATTTAAATTGTGATAGCCAATCCCAAACAAGTATTCGTGCACCTCTTATAGCCCAGTCAATGTAGTATTTGAGCTTGCAAAACGAGGAGAAAAGCTGAACTTGGGTATTGGATGGGGCCCTGTTGTGTGATGTCCCCATTTCATTTTTTGGAAGCATACAGTATTTTGCTGAAATTCTACGGAAGTGGTTTTCTATTCTTTTGTCATCCTGTGTTATCACCACACACGATGTGAACACGCCGATTTCCCATAGTGTCATCTTCGCCCCTTCATTATTCCTCGGCAAATCGAAAACCCCTTATGTCGATGAATACGTGCTGCTGAAGTTACTCCAACAACGCATGGTTAAGTTAGACTTGGTTGAATTTATCACTGATCGAATTTCCAAAATGTTTTTATTTCAGCTCAAACTACATGTAATCAAGGTATTGGTCGTGTAGTATACGAGCGACTGCCGGATCAGCAGTTACAAGGATTCGACGACGACGTGGTAAGTGGACTTGATTGCAGAATTTTTGTAGTGTTGGAAAAACTAAATATTATGTCATGTAATTAGGTGCGAGACACAGCGCCACCTTTTAGAGTATTAGAAAAATGTCAAGAATTATGTTTAAGGGATCGCACAGCGACAAATAATTTAGTAAGGACATGCACGTCCTTCGACTTTCAACCTGGTAGCAGGATAGCTTCGTTTAGTGGAATAGTAGAATATGAAGAATCCACTTGTTATTTAACAAGGGAGCAAGCACACCCCGAAGGTATCGGAGTTCTGGTTCTGGTACCGAATAGTGTGCACTACACAGAAGTGTGTTTATCATGTAAGTACAACTACCAGCACTGCTCCGATTAATACAAACTTCATTATCAAATTATCATTTCAGCTAGTCGTATTGAACGAGAATGCCCCAACAGGCATTATGTATTCGAAAGGCATGCCAGAAAGAAATTAAAACTACCTATTACCGATATCAAAGAAGTAGTAGCAGCTAATCGAACAGATTGCGAGGACAGGTACGCGAATTTATTACTCTTGGTCTCTTCAGCGAGCATTTCAGTGATAATATTTTTACAGATGTTTGAATGAATTCACGTTTGTTTGTCGATCAGCTACATACGACACTACAGCTCGTACTTGTTGGCTGAGTCGTTTCACTCGTCGATCTCATCCGGAGTTATTTGAAGATGATCCGAATTCTGATTACTTAGAAAATACTTGCTTAAACGGTAAATGTTGCAGATTTTATGGGTTTAGGTTACAATTTAACTAGTGAACTCGTTTTGAGAGCGAGCCAATTGTCTGATTTGCATATTTCGACAATTTATATACATAGAATCGCGTTCTGCGTTGCAAATCTATTGGCAAAATTATTGCTATCAATGGTAAATTCAATTGCCCTCTCTAAAGAAAGCTGTTTTTTGTTTATAGCCGAAAGACGATGCGACGGGCCGATAATTTTTGTTAAAGAAGAAAACAAACGTCTCGGTGGTCCTTTTGAAGTGGATATATATGCTAATATATCCTTAGTCGAGTGCCAAGCTCAGTGTTTGAAAGCTGAGAAATACTTTTGTCGAGCAGTCGAATACGATGAGCAAATCAAAAGATGTATCATATTCGAGGAAGATTCTATGTCTCAGAAGGATGACTTAAGGGTTAGCAGCAGCCCAACTCATGATTTATATGATCTAGTTTGTCTTGATAATGGTAATTAAACTTCCATCTTGAAAACGTCACGATTTAATACCACTATATCATGTTCTTTCCTGTTTAATCCGCTGCAGCAGTCAAGGGAAACGAATTTCCCGATAATTCCGCCACTTCGCATCTATTCGCCGAAGGCCGAAGACCCGATACTGCTTTCCAAAGGTATAGAAATAGTCGTCTAGGGGGTGAATTTCATTCCGAGATAACCGGCAGATCGTTAAGTGAATGCTTGGACGAATGTTTGAGACAAGTCAGTTTCCAATGTCGATCGGCTGTATATAGTGAACGATTCAGAATATGTCGTCTAAGCCGATTCAATCAACGAGACGGTCACAGAGTGATTTACGACGCGGACTACGACTACTACGAGAATTTAATGAGTAAATATAACCTTTTTCAACACCGCAGCATAAAGATGAAGTAAAATAATCAAAGCAGATTCTCTTTCGATAGATGGAGGAAGCACAACCGCACCTTTCCCAAGACCAGACCCATTAGGTCAAGATTCGCAATACCACGGACACGGCAGACCACCTTATGCACCTTTATCAAAACCAGTTGGTATGTACCATGTACCATCATTTACATACCACGAAATCAACTCATTAGAAACTTCGCAGGTAGCGGATTTGGAGGTATATACGGCGGAGGAAGCTACCCAGGGTACCCAGCCGGTGGTAACCAAATCCCAGCTCAACCTTATGCTCCACCAGGTGACGTAGCTGGACCTGGGTATTGGGGTCATTTTGGCTCCCATTCCACAGACGTATCGCCATACGGCGTTTCTCCTGGCAGTAGCAGCGCGTATCCCATTGGAAGTATTACACCAGCTCCGAGTGTAGGAGTTGGATACCCTCCTGGTGGAGCACCGCCTGCATATGGCGGATCGGTGCCACCGATTGGAGGTTCGTCTTTGGGAGTTTCACCGGTGCCATCTGGTTACCCGTCGTATCCACCTTCTATAGGTGGAGTGCCAGGTGGCGGTGGGTATTTTGGAGGTGGACTCGAGCCCCATAGACCTTTCAACGTGAGATGTGAAGAAGGCGATGGATTCAAGCAGGTTTGTATTAATGGGATAATTTCGTGGGATTGTATGCGAAGCTCAACTGTAATTTAATATTGGCAACGTTGCATGATGTAGTCCTTGCTGCGATAAGAGCAAACTTTTGGCGGTCTAATTCCAGGAGAGAACAAAGTGTACCTATATGATCATTTTTAATTTCATTGGTGTTGGTTGGCTGCCTTCAAAGAGAAGTCACTCAGGACTTGGTACCTCCTCAAAGAGAGATTAGGTTGGGTTTGATTTAGCTGTAAAAAAATCACTTAGACCTAGAATCGCTCAGACCTTGGTGCCTCCTCAAAGAGAGGTTAGGTTAGGTTTGAAAACTTCGAGAAAAGTTGAAATCAAAACGTCTTAGTTGTCTTTCTTTCTTTTACAATGTTTATTGGAGTATTGCTATTTTCACAACAATGCTACATTATTGGTTGAGCTTCGCAGGTAGGGCTACTTTTGCCATAGAAGCACTCATGATGCGATATTTCCCACAGATCGGTGTGCATATGAGAATGAGGAGGCAATTTGTACGAAGATCTTCTTCAGTTGGTAGTTTGTCAGCTTGCGAGAAAGAATGCGCTGAGTCTCGTGATTTCTTGTGTCGGTCATTCAATTACAGGTAAAATTGTTCGAATATTAACCTCGATTTTTCTCTGAATATGGATTGATTTGAAAATTTGTCGAATAGAGCTGCTCCTTATGGACCTCAGAGAGAAAACTGCGAATTAAGCGATCGAGATACTCGTGATTTAGACATGAACAATCCCAATTACTTCGATAATGCTGGAGAATACGATTTCTATGAGAGATCTGCTCTTGGAAGAAATGGGCAAGATTGCTTGGACGGTATTTGTTTAATTTTCCATCATGAAATATTTTGCCCTTACAATACTAATATTCTGATCAAATAATTGCCACAGTAAGTCAGACGTGCAGCGAAGATGGAATGGAATTCACCTTGAGAACCCCAGAAGGTTTTCTAGGTCGAATTTACACGCATGGTTACTACGATAGATGTTTTTACCGAGGAAATGGAGGAACCGTTAATGTCTTGAGAATCAGCGGAGCTCAAGGATACCCAGATTGTGGCACTATTCGGGTAAATACGCTTTTGTATCATCTTGCATACGAACCTCCAATTCAATCCCTTTTCTTTCCAGTTTGGTGACATGATGACCAACATCGTGGTAGTCCAATTCAGCGACTTTGTCCAAACAGGTCGCGATAAACGTTACAACCTCACGTGCCTGTTCCGTGGCCCCGGAGAAGCAGTGGTTACATCGAGTTATATGACTGCCAAGTGAGTTTCCGTTTGCCAAAAATCAAGCAAACTTGAGATATATCCTGTTCTTTATTTGTAGTTCCGGAAGTCCAGTTCCTATCGAGTATCTACCAGCTGAAAACTCTCTCAGTTCGAGAGTACGATTGATGATCCTATATCAAGGTCGTCCCACCAACACGATCGCAGTAGGTGACCCGTTGACTTTCCGATTAGAAGCTCAAGATGGTTATAATTACGTCACCGATATATTCGCATCGAATGTCGTCGCAAGAGATCCGTACTCCGGAAGATCAGTACAGCTTATCGATCGATATGGGTATTCGTCGGATTCTAGAACTCTTCGTCTTTGGATTAGATAACTTCACCAAATATTTATAGGTGTCCCGTCGACAACTACGTTTTTCCGGCATTGGATCGGTCCAGAGAAGGAGATGGTTTGGAAGCTCGCTTCAATGCTTTTAAAATTCCAGAATCAAATTTTTTGGTTTTCGAAGCTACCGTTAAGACGTGTCGCGAAGGATGTAACCCTGTAAGTACGTGTTCATTGTGGAACTATAAACTACAACGATTAACCTAATTGATTTCCCAGGCTTATTGTACCGGGCCTACTGGAAGAAGCGAACAATCACTTGGCCGCAGGAAAAGAGAAACAGATGGTGGATCAAACGATACTGAATATTCTGTTGCGCCTTCCGAATCTGCTAACGTTACTGATGACGAAGAACACGTCAGAGAAATGATTGAAGTAATTAACTTCCTACTTCAATACTCCTTAAAACGCCGTCGTTACATTTTGTACACATTTAGGTATTCGAATCACGATTTGAAATGCCCGAACAGCAAGTTATGCAACCTGTCGTGCCGACGGTTTGTTTGACAAATCGCGAATACTACGGAATGATCGCCATTTTGTTTATTTTCATGGGTCTCATGATCACCGTTACCATTACAGCTGGAATTTATTACAAGTAATTTCGATATCCGAAAGTAATTCTTGTTTGTGCGAAAATACATGAAATCCTCATATCGCAGGAGGTATTGGATCGTAATGAGTAAAAACGAAATGGCAAACAGAACCTCTGGGATTATAAGCAGTCCTCATAGCATAAGGATGACTTCACCTCATACACGATATACACCATCAGCACACAGTTTGTTTTCATTTCTCACCCTGAACTCACAAAAAACACTAAATAACGCGAGGTAAGACCATCTTTTGCTAATTTCTCAATAGCAGTGTTGCCAATATGCAATGAAATTGGAAATTTCGAGATAAACGAGACAGTCTCGAGAAAGTTTGAAATCACAACAACCGGGAAATTTTAGCTGTTAAAAAATATCGGTTGGCAGCACTGCTCAAAAGTTCTTTTCAAACCATGTGAACAATTTTCCGACATGTTTTGTCTTCTTCTACAGAAGTACCGAATGCATAATGGAAAATAAACCCGAAGAATTGCAAATACCAGGAGTAACAGATTTAGATGGATGCGGAGGAAGAAGTTTCAGGGATATTAGCGAACCCATTTATACCGATCCATCGTTATTCGAAAGATCAACAGATAAAATATCATGAATATGAACCCAGTAGATGATGATTCATCGCAAAATATCTCCATGATACTCATCTTTTCCATGTAATTTAAATTGAATTAGAATTGCAATTTTTTACGGTCTATAAACATCTACGACGTCATTCCAACAATCACGCGAAGCAGTGAGATTTCGTTAAACTAATATTCTTTAAAATTTAGTAAAAATATTACGCTTTTTCTGAATCATTAAATAAAGATCTGTAAGTAGACTTTTGACAGTTGAAGTAATCGAGTACTTCATTAAAATTCTCTTTTTGGGATTGAACATCAAATATGTATTGCATTTATTTAGTCATGTCTTTAATTCACAATTAATTAGCTTGATTTCAAATATAGAGATGATAATTTTTTAGAGAAGTACTTGAATTTTGTATAAACTTGAAATAACCCGTTAATTTGATATACTTTTAATTTTAATACTTATGGTGTAAGTGATTTTTTAAAGGTTTTTAATTATGTTCTGCTACCTATAATAATAAATTACCGTTAATTTTGAAAGAAAAAATTGTTTCTTAATTTCATCCTATAGAATTGTTTATCCTCTAAAACGATCCTTACAAAGAATTTCGCACACCCTTCGTTCTTAAAAAAAATTTATTTTCACTGACACTCCGCTCTTTATTTAAACGCGAAATATTTACCTACTTTTTTGCTCTTCCTTCAGTGACGTCACTTCAGTCAATGAGCGATTCAAAAATAATCAAAGGTCATATCGATTCATTCTTACGTCAAAAAATTGCAATGTAATGTAGTTTTTATCAATTCCAAAAATATCGAATAAATTGCAATTTTTCAACTTGGAAGTGAATGGATAGACCAAATTTGATTTTTTATTAATGAAAATTATCTCCAATTCAACACTGTTCAAGCCATTGCTGCCATTTTTACAACAAAACCGAAAAAAAAGTTTATTTTCCCGCGGGAGCCCACGATCAATCGGCCATCCAATATTTCTGTTCATTGAAAATTCAGGAATTTTGAACCTAGATTTCAAAATGGTGAAATTCTTTCATTAAAATTCCTACAAAGATATATCGTTATCATTTCTTTAAATATAATGTCAACTTGGGTAATTGAGAACACATCAAAATTTCATTTATAAATTACCATCAACATTATACCTAATTTTTTATGTACCTTTGTAACATTTTATATGTAACTTTTCGTTATAAAATAAAATCCTTCGGATCAAGTGATTAGTTTTTTCAAACACTGCGACAAAATAGCAAGAAAAATTATGAATATTCAAGACACAATTACCACCGCAACTTAACATCTTCGACGATACGGTACAACTGTAACTCTACCATTGACAGTCATATTATCGATTGTGAAAAACAACGTTTCTATCATTATACAAAATGAAACACTTGTGTAAAGATGCATAATGACGCAAACCTAAACCGCAAATAAACGATAATGTTGGCGCAGAATGTTGATGATACCTGTAGTTAAACGTTGTACGTGTAATATGTATGTTCGGTAATGTTATAGCTGATACGTGAAATGGCTGAGAAACAATTAGTGGAATTGTTTCAAGCTTGCGATAAAAAAGGAACCGGTAAAATTGGACCGAATGAGCTGAGAAATCTCTGCGCTAATTATGGTATTGCGCCCAATGACGCCGACGCCATATTCGACGATTTGGATTATGATAAAGATGGCGAAATCAACATGGACGATTTTACACGCGGGTTTCGCGATTTTCTCAACGGAAGTGGTATGGAGAAGAATGCCAGCAAGATGCAATTAATCGAGAGAAGGAAGTCCGATGCTAGATTAGCATGGTCTCATTTGGTTGATGGAATTGGCGAACCGGTAGTACATAAGTTTCTCAATAATAGGTAAGAAATCCATCCGTTTCGTTGATCAGATTGGCAATTTTAAGCATGGGTCGTATTACACGTACATACGCATCTTACGTTGATCGTTTTCGGGATTAAGATTGAAAATAAGTATAAATAGAAATACACGTACCTGGATACTAATACGTAGTACATTATGTCCTGAACTTGAATTTCACTACTTAGTAACTAACTAATCCTAAATTAAGATTAAACGATCAAATCCGAAACCCGAAATGAAATTGATAATTATAATAGTCTTTGATACGACAGTCGATCAGAACAATGTTGATTGTTCTGCAACGTTACACTGAACTTTTACAAGTTTATTATAATTTCATTATTACTAAAATTACCAAAAAAAAAAGACCACACTCGAAATAGTTTGATAATCATCAATACTAACTCATAGTGATAGTTAATCAATCTTCGCTACACATTTGTAAACCGCACCGGCAAATGTGCATGATACGAAATTCAGGCACCCGATTGGCTAGCCATACGTGCAGAAATATTTCCAAGATCTTATCAGTTATCAAATTTTCCTTTGCTCTGCTCAGACTCATCACTTATTTTGAAGAGACAGACTATTCATAAAAAATATCAAATATTGACCATTCATCCTTTATTTACGATGAATGATGATAATGAACGTTCTTAAGTACTACGACCTGCTCCTGTCATAGTTTTCTCAAAATATCTTTCAATTTTTAAAATTTTTTTTCAATTTTCATCGTTGATAGGAATCTTGAGTACAACTACAGCACAGACTGTGGAGACTTTTTGAAAATTTTATTTTCAATCGGTTTTATTCATGTTTAAAGTTTCAATGTTCAAATCAAATTTACGCAAAATTCATTTAATCAATTTAAAATATCTCAACAGTCTGGATTTCAAAATCACATATAAACTAATAAAATAAATTTCATCAAAATCCATGTATGTAGTACGTAATATTCGTAGAAATATCTTGGAAAAAAGTTTGCACGACACTGATAAGAAAAAAAATAAAGAAACAAAAAATGATGACCGATAAGAACTTGAAAATATTTCCATCCATATGGCTGGCCAATCAGATGTCCGGATTTTGCATCATGCACATTTGCCGGTGCGGTATATGTACATACAAATGCGCATCTTGGCTTTATGCGTAAGTTGGTAGCATTTGTTTACCTTATGCTTTAAACAATGATCAGTGTTGCCAAACAATTCATTATACATCCGATTTCCGATAGGTCGATAGGTGAGCCAAAGACTTGAGATTCTTTAAATTAATTTAGACATCCGATGAATAAACAATCTAAACAAAATAATTACACCATTAATCGACAGTAGTCACTAGTGATTGAATAGCTGATTGAGCATAAATCTCCAATATAAATCTTAAATTCAGTGATAACGAAGATAACTAGATAAGAGCGCTGTGCGTGGGGAATGTTACTGATCGTCTTGGGGGACGAAGGGCATTGAAAGAAAACCGTTCTCAACTTTTAATCAAAATTTAAAGTTTTGAAAAATTATTCGATTAAAATATAACTTTACAGGTATCGCATTTTTTCGGGATAACTTTCAAGGAATGCCTTCGAATGTAACGTTTAAAATATTCGTAATACTTTTCACATTTGTTTCGATATTACAGCGGGAAAAAATTAGAAGAATTATATCACGAATTACAAAACACCGATTCATCTCCGGAACTTGTCACTCAATTCGAGAAAACATTGAGTTCGTTATTCCAAGATGTAAAACGTCTTTACGATGAAAATCAAACATTAGAACAAATGTTCAATAAGTAAACTATCCTTTTATTTCTTGTTCGACTTTGTGTAACGATACATACGCTAATTATTCAATTAACTTATGCAGAGAAAAAGAATCCTATTTCCAGAGATTAAAAGACTTAGAGGAAGAATTGGATGCGCAAATGGCCAAAGTAGAAGCTGAAGCTCGAGAACAAGCGTATTTTAAATATGAACAAGAAAAGAAAGAAATATTACAACGATTAGAAGCCGAAAAAGCAGAACTTGAAATGAAGTTGAATGTAATTGAAAAAGTAATAATTCGCACCAGTAAATTTTCTTTCGGTTTACATATGTTTCATACTTTCATATTTAACAAACATAGTTTGGGTTTCGTTTGCTAATAAACGAATGAAAATTTTCAAAAAACGTCACCTACCTTGTCAGCGGTTCCGTCAGTTTTATTTTTTCAACGCGCGTTTCATCGATATCATTCACAAGGTTATAAAATTTCCGTAAATTAATCTCATTTCAATTACAGACTAATTTACGAATATCTCAACATAAAGAGGAAAACAGTCATTTGAAATATTCGACAACTTTTGAAAACGAAGAACTTAAATTTTTACTATCTGATACCAGAACAAATTTTGCCTTAGTGAATTCTGAAATGGCACGAATTAAATACGAATACGAAACAAAGTGCAGAGAATTGAATAAGTATGATAATAGAATATTGATCTTGGGAAATTTTCGAATTTAATTTAACCTGTAATTTCAGTCATCACGAAGCAGTTATGCAGTACATGGAACAAAATAAATTCGTAAGACGACAACTAGCTCTATTACAGTACGTATTTCTGTCCGAATTCGTCAAATGAATCATTCGGCTTATTACCTAGATACCTACGTGACATGATTGATATTATCTTTCAATAAATTTCCATTTTTCGAAAGATATACAACAGATACTTATCACCAGATACCTACTCACTAACAATGTTATGTCTGGGTCACTTCGTAAATTTACACCTACACAGGTAGAGGTACTTATGTCTTTTTCACGTTGTATTTTTGTCGTAGAAAGGCAAACGAAAATCTTCAAGATACCAATGATAGCTTATTAACAATAATGGAAACTACATCTGGTAGAATATCGCCATATTGTGTTAGCAGAGCTGGCTCCGATTCGGGAAATTCGGATAAAGTTCATAATTCCAGCCGGTTAGTGACATTCTCGTTATACCAATAACGATTGAAGTATTTTACTAATTATAACTTCGTAATTACATTAATTCATATATCACACTACCATATCATTTTTCTAATGTTATCAGCTCAATCATTAAACCCATTCAAAATCATTTACTGAACGAACAAAGTTGTGAAAATGGAACGCAATATGTTATTCAAAGACTCATGGAAGATATAGGTAAATTTAATTAGTTCAAATTTTCCCTTCATAAACTTCATAAAATTTAATTCGTAGACAGCGGACATTCAACCCTTAGAGATCCCATTGAATGTGAACATGATAATAAATGGGTACATGACGAATTCTCCGATGCGGAATCTCTATTCAAATCTGTGCGTACTTCGAGTACATAGTTAACAAGTTATCACGTAAAATTCACGTTTGTATTTCTCAGCTTGAATCAGACGACAGTAAAAATTCTCGACCAAGAACTCATAAATCTGACAATAGATGCATGACTCCAACATCGGTGATGAGTTTCGAAGCAACAGGAAATCCAGATCGAACTTATAAAGTAGTTTTAGCCGGAGATGCGGCCGTTGGAAAAAGTTGTTTCATTCATAGATTTTGCAAAGGCAACTTCACCCATAGGATAGGTTCAACATTAGGTAATTTTATTATATTTGAAATTATCAAACGATTACATCATTTTAGCTCCTTTCAGGGGTAGATTTCCAAATAAAAACGATACGCGTAGACGAAAAAAACATAGCTCTTCAATTATGGGACACAGCGGGTACGATATTTTCGGAAAATTTTCCATTCCTTCGTTCTAAAACTTCGATATTCCAGGCCAAGAAAGATTTCGATCCATGACAAAGACATATTTCCGAAGAGCCGACGGCGTCGTGTTACTTTATGACGTCACCAATGAACGTACATTTATCAACATACGCCAATGGATACAATCCATCAACGTAAGCATTTCCAATGCGCTTCAAATTCGATATAAAACTCACAAATGAAATTACAGGAAAGCGCCGATAAAGAAATACCAATTTTAATTTGCGGTAATAAAGTTGATTTACGAGAAGAAGCTATGCACTTAGGTGGTAATTGCGTTCAAACAAAACACGGCCAGGAATTGGCCAGAGATCATAACGCGTTGTTTTTCGAAACCAGCTCCAAAACGGGGAAGAACATATTCGACGCTTTGATTGCTATCTCAAGGTGAGTTAGAATTATACCTCGCGGAGGTTCAATATCGCCAAAATTACCGTTTTATTTTCGCAGAGAAATGCTTCTAAAGGAAGACGTAGAAGTTCAAACTTCGGCTTTGCAAATATCTCAAGTTCAAAGATCCTCATCATGTTGCGGTCGTTAATCCGTCGACGTGTGCCCACACATTTGTAAATTTAGTCGATAAACTCGTCTAAATTAACATCGAGGATTTACACCGGTGCGGTACCAACATGTACTATGAAAATATACTACAGGGTGCCCCGAGTCTACTAACGTACTTCGTCTCTCACTCTCAGAAACTACAGGGTGAAAAACGAGTTATGCACAAATATTTCACCAGTAGAATAGTCCTCCAAAAATAAACGTAGGTCTCATTACGTATTACAACAAAATCAGTTACTTGATGTTTTTGCCTAATATCTAATCTGAAGGAGTTACAAATGGAAAAAGATTTTCTCGGGAAGTAGCGCCTTCAATATTGTAGACATGCAAAATTTTGCCATTACCTTTGTTGTAAATTTTGATCAGTTGTACAAAAAAAATTAACCAAAATTTGCGTAACTTCAATATTGAAGGCGCTACATCGCGTGGAAATTTTTTTCGCTTTGTTACTCCTTCAGTTTAGAAATTAGGCAAAAATATCAAAGTACCGATCTTGCTGTACGCAATGAGACCCATAAAAATGTCTTCACAAATTTTTTCCTTCAGCAGAAGTCTTCGAGTTATTATTTACAAGTTGAAAAATTTGTCGTCCCTTCAATTTTCAAGTTAGACCAGCCGTCATGATAACAATTTCTATCTATTTTTTGGAGCACTATCTACCGGTGAAGTATTGTGCATTACTCGTTTTTTCACCCTGTAGAATATATTGGGAAACCAAGATTTACTTAAAATTTATGATTTGAATCAGGTACAATGTAAGAAAAAAATTCCGACAAAATGCCTCTTTATGACTTTTTGCCTATTTTCAAAATTCAAAGCACCACAACAGTTGGCAATATTACAATTGAAAATGAAAATCGAAAATATGAAATTTCTGTAAATTCCATAAATGCATCTTCATTTCGTTTCGCATAACGTTACAGCAATTTTTTTGAAAAAAGTGCGTTTCGTTTCTTATTTCGTTCCACACCGCTGAGCTCAAGTGATAAATTCTGAAGTAAATTTTGCTTTTCCAAACCGGTTTCCTATCAGGAAAAAAAATATACCAAAGCGAGGTATTCAGAGACGGAGCACCCTGTAGTACGTGTTAGCTCTACGTCCGTAAAAATCCTTCACGTCAAATTAGACATATAAATAACAAATTTTAGGACCTATCATGAAATATCTTATTAGCACACTGAAGTCAACGTCTTGTTTCAAAATTAATTATATTTTTATCTCTTTTTAATAAGGTTTAATACTTCGTGTTTAGAACACGCGTACGATATATTTTTATTTAGGTGGATATATTTTTTCAATTTTTAAAATATTCGTAAAAAAATCACGAAATAATAAAATTTATAAAATTTTATAATTTTTATTTCATACTTGGTCACAACTCGATAATTAGTTCGAATGAAAATTTTGATAAATACAAAACAAATATTGTTCATAAACGTATAAAACAGCTTTTAAATAATTTACAATAATATAAAATACATTAAGTGCTATTCAAGCGATAAGGACTAGCAACAACGAAATACATATACATCTAAAATTAAGGAAATACATAAATCAGGAATACTATCGTTGACTACGTTAATAATAGTAAATACTAAATCCTACACATCTGCATTCGTTGCAGTTCGCATTCGCTGAAACAAAACCCATAATGAGAGGAAAAAACACTTCATTAAACACAATCCATTTGTATGAAGCAACACAATCCACACACTCAGCACCTGATTAAAAAGCACCCATAAAAAAATGGTCCGCAAAACACTTACACAACTTTTTCCAAATCCTAAAATTTCACCAGAGAAAGATTGCGACTACGTTGAAATTAAAATTTCGTAAAAATGTTTCCACGTTTTTTTAAAAATTTGAAAAAAATAACGTAAAAAAAACCCTGTCCAAGAATGAGCCTGTCGAACAAAAAAAGAACGGATTCGTTAACAGAACGCAGTAAATTTTGTTTTTCAATTACTCCGCAGTTCGTCACCGTGAATTCAGTCTAATTCGAAAAAATATAAAATAACGTTAAAATAATCGTGGAAACCTTCGATGCAGAAAAATTTGCGTATCGAAATAAACACGTAGAAATTAACAAAATCAACACGAAAAGAAACTTTGTAAATTGACTTACAATTTTTGGACAAAATTATCGAGAATTTTTGATAAATTAGCAAGTTCTTTACAATAATGTTAGAGCACCGCGTAAAATGAAAATAAAGGGTCGAAATCATCATACGACGAATCGGCCGTTGACGAGCTATTTCGCTTGAACGAGAATCGATATAAATAGATGAAAAAATTATGCAAATTGTGTCTAGCTTCCGAACGCCGATGGGGGGAGGAGTAAGCCCGATAAATGTGGCTTGAACGTAATATCTATTTTAGCGAATTTACACCCAAATGATTTAGAACTCTAGTCATCTTGAATAACATGTATTACGAACAGCTGGATTTTTGTTTATAGGTCAATTTCGATGTCCTGATTACGAATCCGAGGAGTCCCCTGGTATCCCGGCAGTGCGTTCTCCCCTATTGTGGATTTTAGCCCCCCGATTTCAGTTTTTGCGCAATGACTCGACAAATACAGTGTGGCCAAAAAGTCAGTTTATCAATTTGCAAAAAATTCATCTTAAATTCAAATGTGAAATTAATTTTTTGCAAATCAATAAACCAACTTTATGGACACTCTGCATTTAAGAAATATCGATTAACTTGGAAAAATGGTTGAAAATTGCACGAAATATACAGGCTGTCTGTAAAGTCGGCTTATCCATTTGCAAAAAATTAATTTTACATTTGAATTTAAAATGAATTTTTTGCAAATTGGTAAACTGACTTTTTGGCCACCCTGTATTGATCGTAACGCAATTCTAGTTACATGATTATGTAATCTACATCAAATTCCTTGTCGAATGAAATCTCAACGAAATTTCCAAGTTAAAGGGGGGTGGAGCTATGATCGTTTGAAGAGGGGTGGGGATGGAGCACGCTTGAAATGAGTATGTAAATTGTGAACGATATCAGAGGCATTACGAAAGCGCTCAAAACGCAATGATAGGCTACCTTTGTGAATATCCAGTGGACCTGGGGTCGTCGCTTGTTTCCCCTCTTGCTCCCCTTCCTAAAACCCCTTTGTCGGAATTTGGTTTCTTTAGGGTAGCATAAAAACCAGTTCCATTGCAGGAATAAAAAATAACCACGAGGGAAAAAACAAAAACCAAATTCCGACAAAATTGGCAACACTGATGCAAATTTTTCACTTCGATCGGCCATTATCTCAAATTAACAAAACTTCTCTATTTTCACCGATAAAAACACAAAAAACCGTGTTTTTTTTCGATAAATATCCCACTTCGAATGGTTATA
>QBDW01001704.1:0-60415 GCA_003261595.1 Maconellicoccus hirsutus
GGGTGAGAGGGAAATTTTACACAGACTTGATAATTAGCGAATTTCATCCTCGTGTTAATTAGCGATGGAATTAGCTATGCGAGTTTTTTGCGTGTCTTTGAAATCGAAGGTGTTTCGAATTTTTCAACTTTCGTAGCGCCTTCGATATCGCAAATAGGCCAAAGGTTCATATAGGCGCTCTTTTATAGCTCGTGAAAAGTTCTATCAAAAGCGCTGATTAGGTTTTAAAATACGTCGATAAGCAGATCTCCGATGTCACAATTTATATTTCCTTGAAAAAGTATAGGCCCCCGCCCTCTTTTTCCCTAGTGCGCTTTTCAATTATTTTCAATCCCTTCGGTATGACGTAAGTATCGAGAAAATCTTGCGGCATTTTTCAAAAAACTCAGAAACCAAGTTTCTGCTGCTCAAGTTCACAAATCGATTTTTAGAGAATTTTCAAAAATTAAAAACGTCGAAACGGAGTCCAATGGTCTAACTTTTTCCGAGTCAAAAACACAGTGTATCCTTTTTTCATTTTCATGATCGATTTGTTACTTTGAACATGGATTGCGGAGAAAAGGGGGGATGTCAAATTTTGAAAAAACCGAATGCACGATATCAGAAGGGAAGAGTGGCAGTATATCTGGAAATTTTTTCAAATTTTTCTATTTGAGTTAAGCGAGTCAAAAACTCTCTCGAACTTGAAATTGGCCTTATTTGGTATACATACCTTTTACTACGTTACTTTTGAGAAATGGTCGCAATGCGAGGCCATTTCGAAGCCTTCAGAGATTTTCAAAATGCTCCAGAAATGCATATGATATAAAATGTTTATGTTCAGAGTTTGCATATCTACGATATTCAAGGAGCTATGGATATTTGAAGTTTGGAAGTACACCTTTAATTATACAGATATGCAAACTTCGACAAGTTTTTTTTGAAAGAAATTAAATTTGTTATTGAATGTAATATTGGGTTTTGGGGTTATCGAATGATCATAAATTCCTCCGGAAATTCCGTTCTCCTTTTTCAATGTATTTCTCGTTTTGGAGCATATGATGAGTGCTTTTTATAGAATTTTTTACGAGGAATAAAAAAAGTTATATTGAATTTTGCTCTATTTTTGATACTTAAAGGGCTACAAGCCTTTGAAAATTCAAAACACCTTCAATTTTCAAGATATGCAAAAAACTCAAATAACCATTTTTTATGATAATTAGCATTACAACGCGATCCCATAGTTAGTTTTGGAAGAATTTGCATGTATTTGATATTATTCTCAAATGCCTCGAGTATTGAAAATAGAAAAAATACCGGGTGCTCGGATGATCTTCGTACCTCAGTCCAAAAAATTGAGAATTTTATAAAATGGATTGGCAATGTTATTTAAATGTAAGCAATAAACGTAGCTTAGTCGCGAACTGTAAGTACACCGCAATTCGTGAAAGTTTTGATACAAAAAAAATTTTCGAGACCGATAGGCATTCATGCTCCCCTCTTTTTGCACGCTGTGGGGCTACGAATTTTTCAAATTGACTTGTAAATTTTTATAACAATGGAATTTGTATGGAGCCAAAAAAAGTTGTCTCTCAAAGTTGAAATTTTGCTTAGAAAAAACATGTAAAGCGTACGTGTTAGCGCTAGAATTAATTTTTCCATTCGACCCCTCTCGCCCTCCATCGCCGAACCCCCGATGATAGAATAATTTGAGGAATTTCCGTACGTTAGATAATTAAGGCGCTACAACCATCGGAAATTCCGATGGACACGCTTCGTAACCTTTTCGCGAGTTATCAACAACGTAGGCGAGCCGCTAATTAATTTTCGATTTGTGGAGAACATCCGAACCCCGTCGAGATCACTCTAAAGCACGAAATTAACTCATCGGTACGTGATGAATGCATAAAACGTATCCACGGCGTATCTACCTACGCAACGAATTTCGAATTAAGCCTTCGAATATAGTCGATGATTTCTCGAAGCTCAAAAATCCACCGAACCTGGATCGCACCACGTATTTGGCATTAATTCAAAGTTCAACGCATTTTTGTCGGCCGGTCGCGTAAACATTGTAGAATGCAAACTGTAGCAACCTGAACGTTAAAATTGTCGGCCACCGGTTGATAAATTACATACGAAAAGCGGTTCGCCCACTCGGACTGGACGTGATATGTGGACACGTGGTAATCTCGCCTATTAGCTTCGTACACCAAACGAAGACCAACCGTAGCGAATGACTTTCAAGATGAGGAGAAGAGCGAAGAGCGTCGAAAATAAATTTCGATGTCGTTTGGTGGAAATAACGCGAACGAGTTTACGTGCAAATGTCACTGGAAAAAATTCTCCGACGATTAATTTGATTGAAAATTTTCTAGCTGTGAAATTCCATCGATGCGGAAGTCCAATGTATTGCGAATGTGCGCAATTGCATAGTAAATAGCTTCGGGTTGTTTCACCATAAACACCGCTTTAATGCGATTTTTCAACACGGACTAATATTGTTTTCACGATGGCCAATTACCGGCGTTAATTCGCTAATTATTACCGTAAATACGTACACGTAATAGACCATTTATCATTTAGCGTATTCCGAAGACGAGGAACAAGTTTTTTTTCTGTCGTGTACAAGCTTTACACGTTCGGTGCATCTTTTAACCACTTAGTAGATTTATCATTGGTTGTCCGTCGTATTATGACGAAACAATCCATCATTGCGTCTACACTTTCAGCTAGTTGTTAATTTTATATTTTCATCCCTTGTTCGCGTCTGGATTATTTTTCTTCTTGATTCAACCTTCGTCATACTCTGTTTAATTTTTTTCAAGTTTCCCTTTCATCCTGTCAACCAACAAATTTGTCAGTTCGGGCTGTCCTAATCCGGTATAAATCTTGGCTCGATTTACGTTACGTATAATTAATCGTTCTTTGGCTTGTGTCAGTAACCAAGTTGTATTCGGTTCTTTGCTTCGTTAGCGTTTACATCGAGATGAGACGATGCTGGTGATCAATGCAGGGCCTGTTTTAAAACGCGGTTCCTAAAGTTCGCGGCGCAGTTGTCCAAAATCCCATAAAACAAAGAACCAGCTTGCGTACAAGTTCGCAACACAGTATGTAATTTTCATGTCACTTCATCAGGAGACGTTATTCGACGTCACATGCCACTCATAACCGTGACACGTCACCATAACACGCCATTATTCATATGATGACGAGATATTACCCTGGCATGTCATATGACATATTAAAGACATGATCATTATGCCACTTATGACTACGACAATTGACCATTTCCAAGACGCTCATCATAACAAGTCATTACATATCATTTGCCTCACTCATGATCATGATACGTCACCATAACAATGACTTGTCATCGTACAACATCATGTTACTTGACGTGCAACCTCGACATGACCACATGTCACTCGCAACCATGACACGTCACCAGAACAACGACTTTTCGCCACATCACGTCACTTGACGAGCTCTCATGACATGATCACATGTCACTCCTAACCATGACACGTCACCGTGACGATGAATAGACATGGTATGGTGACGTGAAAAAATTATGTTTTTCGCTAAACCTGAATACACAACGCATAACACGTTTTGAGAGAAAAAAAACAATCACTAACTTGTCACTAGTGCCATTACATATCATTTTTACATGTCTCTATTACCATGACAACATCATGACTTCATGACATGTCACCATAACACGCCATTGATCATGACACGTCGCCATGACAACGGCTTGTAATCGTATATACCACTTATGATCATGATGTGTCACCATAACAATGACGTGTCATCTATGACATGAAAATATCAAGATTATCACTCATGAGGACGACACGTTGCCATGACAACAGTCACTATGACAACCACGTGACGCTTTTTCGATTCTATGTGCCATAGCTAAGACATGAAAATGTCAAATCTCATATGAAGAGAATTTTATAGCTTACGAGGCGATGTAGCAAAATTACGACGAAATTTTATGAGATAAAAAAAATTGTACACAGAAAAAATCTTCCTTTCTAAATTTCCATCAACTTTTATTCCAAACATTTTCTTCTCAAGTCACCCAAAGCCTTATAAAACCGCCTCAAAAGGGTTATTTTGTTTGCAATGCTGAAAATACGACGAAAATACATTGGAATCCGAGGAAATACGAAAAAATAACCTCACTACCATTGTACAAGCACAAAACTCGTTTTTCATCTCTAACAAACAATTCATAGAAATCATCTCAATTAATCACTTTCGTTGGAACCGTCGAAATGCAACGATCAAAATAGTCGTTAATGTAAAATTAATAGGTTTTATACGAATCCAGCGAATCGAAATCGCGCCACAAATCTATCCCAGACGTAAAAGTCAAAAACACCCCACCATTTTTCGGTATCAATTGGAAAAATTACTCATTCGGGCATCGAACTATTCGAGTCCCGAATTAACGATGTTCGATAATTCTCAAGTGAAAAGGTCAATTAAGTAAACACACTCGAATTCTATTATAAATACGTAGAAGGACACATGTCAAGATGCTGTATCATTCCACAAGAATCAAACACCAACACGTGACACGTGTTCATGTTCAAGCCATGCTACGCCAATTGCAATTTTTTTTGGAAATTTAAACGCGACCAATGAATAAAATTAGGGAAAAAGAACTAGAAAAATAAAGCCTACCTGAAGGTAACTACAAGATTGGTAGTAGGCCATCCCATGACAAAAGACGTATCTTCGGATTTGTTCAGTTCACTGACGTCATCCAGGCAGCATTTCGTAAGCCATATTTCTGATATTCTGACTTTTTCCTTTAATTTGAAATTACCACCCGAACGTGCTTTTGCTATTAGCAGCAAATCGTTGAACAAGAACAAATGACGGTCTTGACTTTGGACACCCTGTAAAATAAATTAAATTTCAGGGCTTTCTAAATTCCAGCCAAGTAATACTGCATGTCGTAAATCCAGAACATTAAGGGCCTTCTTTGGCAATATTTGCACCAATGTCATCACACAAAAGAGCTAAAACCAGAAAACACTCTTTCAATTACACCGCCCACATCGCGTGTCAAAAAACCACACAGCCTTCGATGTCTGCAAAACCTCGCAAATAATACAACCAACGGAACCTTTTTTTTTTTATAACGAAACCCACAATACCGTTGTCTTTTTCAACAAAAATCCTGCTATTGTATACAACACGTTCCCAAAATATAACTTACGCTGGAAAACTGCACCGGAGCTTCCATTAAAAAAGTCCTCTGCTCGGATCCCGACAACGGACTCTTGGACGGCGGTGACTCCGATCGTAAAGATTTGGTGGATAGAGCTCTCTGGAGTCTAGCAGCCGCTCCTGATCTCTTCCTCATGAGACCTTTGACCTTCTGTAAATCGTAAATATTTCGATTAACGATTAAAAAGGATAACGGTAATTATCTCACTATGGCACGTTATTGCACTCGTGACCCTGTCCATTTAGTCCATACTCGAAATAGCATCTTTTAACGATTCACTCGTTCACTTTGCCCTCGCCTCTCGATTCTACGTACGGTAAAAATTAACGATTACGTTCTAATCACTCGATGCGTGTTTTTATCGTAAAAAAAGTTCTTTCAAGTTATAGACCTTTTTACATCTTAATAAGCAACGTGTCTATTCAAAAAGGCAAAGGAAGGTAACGTGTCGTCGATTAAAAAACCCCAACCGCCTTTATTTTCTGTTTAACGACTCGAAACTTCAAAAAGATACACCAAGCTCCCGAAAAAATCCTCAGGAGTCATTACGAGAAATGTCATAAAATGCTAATTTCACATAGCATTACAAAATTCACAAAAAATCTCGAACAGCGTATTCAAATCGAATCACTGAAAAGAATAAAAAACACCCAAGTAGGTAAACGTCTCCGTGAGACTCCACGATGTCCAGACGGGGTTCACATTTTTACAAATGGACCAATCTATTATGCTCTTATCTCATCCATCAAATCCATCTTCATCCCTCGACATGGCGCTTAGACAAATCACTGCACTCGTACGGAATTAATAGTATTCTTTTCATACTGGCACCATTGTTCTTTCCCAAGCGTGGAAAAAATTGCGAAAAATTACACAAAAAGGTATTCTACACGGAAAATGAAAAAGCCACTTGACTCGTTCTTCACCTAAAAAATCCATTTAGCGATCCGGTTTATTTTCTATGCAATCGCACCTCGACAGTTACGCACACGCCAGTTACATTATTACAATTAACAATTACTCGTTTATAGTGTAAAATGTTACCTTCTGCCCCACATTACCTAACGGATTCGTAATGTACCTAACTTTTCGTTATATCAATTAAAAACGAGCGTATTTTTTTCTACACGTTAAAACGTTGTAAATGCATCAGTGATAAGAATTGATAATGTCTTAGCACTTACCATTGTTAGAGCTTCTGCGTCGTATAATCTCAGACAGTCATTAGGGAATAGATCTTGTATACGCTCCAAATCGCTTTCCCGTTGTCCTCTCTTCGCCGCCTGTGCAAGAAAAAACTAAGTAAAAATATATACATTTTTAATAAATGTAATATTCTCGATAAATTTATGTTATTAAAGCCACCGTAATTAAGCGACGCGAATGCGACTAAATGGAAACCTTATCAATTCCAACTCTTTAAGTATAACCAGACTACGCGTTGCCGGCTAAACACATTTTATATAGATTTTTTCTTCGTTTCTCATATTTTTTCCACGTCAATCGACTACTCGTATTTTGTAAGAGTCGTTTGAAAATTTAGATGATTACGAGTATTTCGTGATGATGTTTCGTCGTTGTGGGTCGTTCTCGTTTTCGTAATTTATCATATTCGAGGAATTAAGCGAACCTATGTGATGAAATTAGTGAAATCTTCGATATTAACGAAATTAACGTAAAGGAAAACCTATTAGAGAACATGGGAAAGTGACAAAACGAGACTCATTTACAAAAAATTTCAAATATTAAAAAAAAAATGATTACTACGGTTTATAAAAAATATTACCAATAAATAGCAACTTTTATCTACCACTTCTCCCACCACACCTCTTTCCTTCATGAAGAAATTAATTATAAGAATACGATAGATAGGTTTAAAAAATTTCAAAACTCCCTTCCGGTTCAATCTGTCATAAAATCGAATCGTGAAAAATTATAAATAATTTTTCGATATAATTATTTAATAAAATTTACATTTTAATGACTATTTTTTCATTTTATATATTATCTCGCTCATATTTCATATTTAAGCCTGCAAATAAGCTAAAATTTCTAGTACCTTTCATTTCATGGATATGAAAATTTTTTAATAACATTTTAGAAAAATAACTTCCTTGAGAATAGAACTGAATAATTGTTTTCGAATTCAATCAAATTTTTATGCAATATTTTTTAAATATTTCTTTGAAAAAAAAAAAAGAAAAAATCTTCAGACCAAACGCAACATGCAGATCTATCTTTCGAAGAATTATTGGTTGTATTTTAAATAAAAGTTCAAATTTTCTGGAAAAATTTCAAAAAAATTGGAGAATATTAGAATTTTTCGGAAAGCTTCAGAATATCTTCTAAAAATGATGAAATTTCAGAACTAAAACTAAAAACATGATTTTTTGCATGAAATCATGCATAAATAAATGGCTGATGTCGATGCCATAATTTATTGGGGGGGGGGGTGGTTACAGACCCTTTTATTTTCGACTATCATCATCAAACTGAAAAGTCGAAAAAAATGAGCTTTTTAAATACAAAAATGTACAATTTTTATTCACTTTTTTTTGCTTACTCACTTTAATTAACATTGAAAACGCAATAAAAAATGATTGAGATGGATCATGGCCGAAATTAACCCTTCCCCATCCCTTACCTTTCTATTCAGTACTAAAAATAGCAATTACAAAATTCGCAAAAATACGCCAAAAAACAGCTAAAGCTTGCAAAACTGGTTTTTCAACATTGTCTCCATAAATTTGAGATTTTTTAAAATTTTAAATCAACAATTTCAGAAGATCACGCCTCAAGAAACTCGAAAAAATTCTGTTTTTATCACAAACCAATAATAATCTTTTACTTTTCTCTCATCTCCCGTCTTGTTTCTTAAAATACCTTAATCCTAGAAAAAGCACCCGTTACAAAATCACATCTTTACTAAGCAACGCACCTTCACTGGATCTCTTTGAAATGCCGCAAACCGCAATTCGATCAAGTTCGAGTACTTGAAATAGTACATTGCGTAAAACCAGTTTTAGAATGTTAAACGACACAGCACCTTTTTCGCGACAACGTAACCCGCACTTTATGTAATCAACCTCGACGGAAATGTACATCGTATTTTGCGAGACACACGACCAAGATAAAATTTCCTCGTCATTTTTATATTTTC
Organism: Maconellicoccus hirsutus; assembly: GCA_003261595.1. Taxonomy (NCBI): domain Eukaryota; kingdom Metazoa; phylum Arthropoda; class Insecta; order Hemiptera; family Pseudococcidae; genus Maconellicoccus; species Maconellicoccus hirsutus. The sequence goes on from QBDW01001704.1 coordinate 8,394, forward strand.
TTGGAAATTTCAATACGACATGTACGGTACTACGATGCACAAGCGATGAAATTTCAGCAGGGTGCTTCACGTACAACTCGAGACACAATTTCGGTGTCATTTACGATAGCGTATCCAGGCCAAGTAATAAAAACTAGGCTCGACAATTCGTATCGTTACAAATCGAAAAATTACAAGACAATAACATTCAATTAACAACCTCGAGACGCATTCCGACGCTTATCATTCGTATCATTGCCATAGAAGGCAAAGGTTACAGGTAGTTTAAGCCAGATATACGTATAGATATTAGATACACAACTAAGGAAAATATGTATTTCATATTCGAACCTCAATCGAACATTAAAAAGGTTGTTCTCGCGTTAAGGCGAAAACCCTATGACATAATTTACATGCTCGCGAGATATTTCACCTCGTCATATCCAATTTGAGAATTTTTTCGCCAAGTAATCCCGCATGGGCACCGTGAAATCAGACTACGATGTCCTACAGTCCTACATCGCCATTTCACCGCAATCAATATGAAGTGATAGTGTACCAGAGATTCTACATAGAGTATCACGTAACACCACACAACGAGGTTATCATTCAACCAAGTTTAAAACTATGATATCATTTTCATTACGATCATTTGTAACTCGATTAATTAGCAGGCTATTTCAGCCAGTTAATCGATTACGCCTCCGGTGAGCTACTCGATGCAAATTTTACCTCCGGAGTTGAAACCGAGATGAGTATTAAATTGCTATACTCGTAGCACTTTAGTACTTTCGATTATTTTACCATTGAGCGTCGAGAACCTCGATCACGTTTAAATTACGACATCATGGAGACCAGATAAAGTACATTTACGCGTGTACACTCAAGTGCTTCTTCCACTCCCCTCAACCAGTCAAAATAATCACGTGAAATTTTAAAAGTCGCTAATGTTTAAATATTGATATCATTTATCGTCCAAGCCTTGCGTAAATTTGAATTAAAATAAATGAGAAATTAAACTAGAAGAAATTTCAAACAACTCGAACAGTGGAAATAGAAAAAATCTACGGTACGACATTGATAGAAAGGTCAGCGATGCTTTTTTAGCTCGCGTATGCAAAAAAAAACAATTTCCATTCAAAGAAACACGACGTAATTCTTTCGAAGCGAGGAAAAAATTTATAGTATTTTGTCTACAGATCTCGATATCTTAAACTCGTCCGTTAGGCGTATAATAATTAATAAGGCGGCAAAGATGAACAATCCAAAAAAGTGAAACTGAATTCGAGACATGCTGTTCTTTCCAAGAGCCCAGATCTACTGAAAAACCGCCTTCGAAGAAATTTTCGCTTCGCTGTAGGAAGATTTTTTTTATTGGAAAAAAGTCACGTTTATATTGTTAAAAAATTAACTATCGTCGATCATAAAATACAAAAGATCGGAAGGGAGCGAAAAAGGGTAGAAGAGGTATTCAATTTAGATTGGATCCATGCCACCAACTCAGCCAGAAAGAAGATGGAATACTTCACGAGAGAAGGACGCAATAGCGAAAATATATTCTGCACTATACAGATACACTGCTCCAATGAAGTATCAACGATTGAGACTATTTTGGAACCGATCGGGGGGGGGGGGTGAGGGCGAGGGAAATCTCCACGATATCTCGTTACTTGGCTTTTAAATTAAACCAAGTATGTACTACGAATATAAGATACTCAGAAGTCGGAGAAGGAGGAGAAGGGGGGGGGTCTTCATAGTAACCTTAATCAATTAGAAAAATGCAACATAACATCCAAAAAATATTCTCAAAGCTAAATTTAAACGGAGTATCTAGAGCGAACAAAAGCAAACGCCCGCTGGTTGACGCAGTCCACGAGGTACTAGTGGAATATCCGTACCTACGCGGGGTATACCTCGAAATGAAACCCAATTTCAAACATATCACTGCGACCTATCAAAATACATTAAAATTTCGCGAAAAAATCAAAAATCGTGTCAATTTCAAGATTGGACTCAAATTTGAGGAATTTCTCATCAAAACTCGACTTTAGAACAAATAATTTTAGTGAAAGTACAACTTGAGATGTGATTGATCTAGAAAAAATGGAATTTTTTAATAGGAAAAGAAATCAAAACCTATTTAATTGTTCTCCTAATTAATATAGCCATAGACAGGGGGCAAAGGGGCCCAGCTTTTTAAAGGGGACCTGCAAACTATCATGTTATTCAATACATAATATGTACTGGTAATTTTCCACAATTTTTTTCCATCAGCAAAGACAAATATCATGCACCAGTAGAGAAGACCCACTGCTCGGCTAATTAACAAACCTTTTGCAACACCCTATCGTTTAATTGAGTAAATCGACGGAAATTAAAACTATTCGTGCGACCTATCAAAATATATTAAAATTTCGCGTAAAATTCAGAAATCGTATTCATTTTGACATTAGCTCAGGATCCAGGGAGTTGCTCATTGATACTGGATATTAAAACGGATAATTCAACCGAAACTGAAACCATTGATACAATTAGTCAGAAAATATCAAAATTTCACAATAATAACGAAAGGAATGACTTTTTTGACATTTTTTTAAACAAGCCAACTCCTTGTGAACTGTTGCCTTCAATTTGACCGAATCAACTGAGCCAAAACTATTCATGCGACCTATCAAAATATATTAAAATTTCGCGTAAAACTCGAAAATCGAATTCTTTTTGATTTTAGACTCGACTCACCTATAACCCTAATACTTTTCTAAGAAATAAAAACGAAAGCAATCGACCTCGTCAAGGTGCAAATTTCGTTACTCTTCAACGCGAAAACAAACCATTTCCTCTTCATTTCAGGGCTGAACAAGAATTTCTACCGAACAACCTTTCCAATAACGCTTTCAATGATACGATTAATTTCACCTACAAGTACACACGGTACGAATTCCTATATAATTTAAGCTCCATAGTACTTGTAATATAATTACAGCTAGAAAAGCCGCCGCGGCCGCGTATGAAATATCACACATGAAGATTTATCGTTTACCGATGAAAGTATCAGTATTAACCTATAAATAGTAAACCTATATAAACATTGCTATATAAACAGTGTCATGTGTCAATCAAGGGGAAAAAAATCCGAATCCATATAACTTTTCATTTCATCGACACTGTACTTTCTAATCAAGTCGATTAATTTTTCATTTTTTTTGTAATTAATTTCCATACACACACAAATCTTTTACAATACCTAAAATAAACACCTTCAGGTAAGAAAAAATTCACAATAGAAAGATTTCGGAGCAGGTATACGATAAATCTATTTACACGACCCCGATTCCTACACCGCGGAATAATTACCAACGAAATCGCGTGTAATCAGATTCCAGCTTATCTAAAAATGTCATAAGGTCATCCCCGCTATCTTTTAAGCTCCGATACGCCATGTAATGCGAAAAATTCCAAACAATGAGATCTTTTAGGAGCTAACATGATTCGCCACTTTGCCTCGGCCAGCTAAGATGAATTGATAAACAAAAGATGACACTATGCAGGCTCCACCTTCAAAGGTATACCTGATGTAACGTGTGCCGCAGTTCAGTCACGCTTTTCCGATGTCATTATAATGACCTAGAAATTCCTACTCTCGATGCTTAATTTAAACCTTCCGCTTCTCGCGTAAAATAATACTCGCCATATACGCCACGAGCTCGTATCGTATTTGAAAAAAAAAAAAAAACCAAAGAGAAAAAATCTCAAAGCTTAGTAATACGAGCTCGGTAGGAGTTTAAAAAACTGTTGACCCAGTTGGATCTCTTTTATACGTAGATCACATACAATAACCCTTTTTTTCACTTCTTCCTGCACACGTATAAAAAAGGGTTCTATGAAAAGATCCGAATACTTGAGAAAAATTGAAAAAAAAAATCGCGTGTGAGAAACACTGTGTTCATTTCGAGTGAAATTCACTACCTCTTCTATTATTAAACATGTATAACGGTTATGGAGAAAAAAAGGTTATTAAATCGCGTACCCGTGGCTTACTCTGTGCGCGAACAAATCATTAAAAATTTACACTCGCTTGTTTGATCCGTGTTTACATACGAAAGGATTAAAATTAGACAAAAACAGCTTTGTAGGTTTTTTATACATGAAAGGAAACGGATGCTCGGTTTAGAAGCGAATGAACTTACGCGATGATATTCTGATTCACGTTGATCTCGATGCGATCGCTCGTAATTAGCATAAAAATCAAGGAAATCGCTATTCAAAGAAAATATTACAAAATAACACGCATTTTCTCTAAAATAAAAATTTTTAATAAAATCACCAAAACACAGAATTTTCAGCAACCTTTGCGTACGTCGATAAATCACCATACTACGTTGATTTTACTTCTTAATCGATTTCAATAACGCAACCATCGATTTCTAATTATTTCATTACCGAAGAGAAGTGTTCCAATGTTAATTATTAATTTACGAAAAAAAAAGAAGAAATCGTAAATAATTACTCAGGAAATGGATTCGAAGTCCTTCGAAAATATTTATACCCGTGAATTATGTCACTGTCGATGTTCTACCGTGTTTTTCGTATCCTTTAAAGGTACACGTATGCAAATTCAACACGTGATTGAATTTTGTGGTTTGATGATTTGTACGGTTTTATTGAATTTTTTCGCCGTGATGAATACATTTTGAAATGCACGTGATGCATACTTCAACGATTGAGTTATTAGATTCGATTAAAAAAATTTTTTTTTAATAAATACAAATTAAGGGATTATTGTATTTTTTACAATATCTAAAACATTTTGAAATTTCGACGACGTGTAACATCACCTTCAATGTGAAGAATACGCTGATTTTTCGTGATATCTCTTTCACGTATTTATTGTCATCGATTGAAGCGAAATTTGATAAAAAACTAATTCAAGGTAGTTGGTCTCCCCTCCCCCCCCCACAAAAAACTATCCGTATAATTTTATAAAATTATCAAATAATTTCCAAGATTTTTTTAAACGAAATTATTCATTTCTTACATTAAAATTAAAACTCAAGATACTCGATTACCACAGAAGAAAAAAACATACACCGAAAAAAAATGTCAAAAAATTAAAGACAAAATAATTAATTTTCAAATTAATTGAATTAAAATATTTTTTTTAATTAAGCTCGTCAAAAATTTTCTTCAACTTTTTTTTCCAACTTTTAATTTGATAAATTTGGGGAAAAAACTGAAAAAAATTCAGCTTGAATAGCCAAATTTTTTATTTATTATTTTATTGCAATAATTTTTAACAAAACAAATTTTTAATGCTTCTCACCCCCTCCATTTTCCGTATCCTCGATGCCACATTTCAAAATTAGAAGAAAACCTGTGTTTAATAAATCATAAATCAAAATTATAAAAAAATAAACGCGTTATTATGCTTTATGCTTATTAAAAATATATGACGTCACATTTTCCGACAGCGCTGCCAACTTACCAGTCATTTATGAAAAGTGAACAATTTTTGGGTAATGAAATTATTTTTCAAATACAGTATATTAATGATTTTTCTTTACGAAAAAAAAGAAAAAATTTTTTATCAAACTGATAGTTTTTTTTATTATTTAAAAAAATAGTAGTAAAAAAATCATTTTTTTTGGAATAAAATATTTGACAATTTTTTTAAGCATTAGAAAAAATTTACAAAAATTTAATAAAAAAAAATTTACCATCCATCATTTATGATATAAATTACCAAAAAAGAAGAAAAAAATCAATACCCGATAAACAAATGAAAAAAAATGAAAAAATAAATCAAAATCCAAAGACCATTAAAAAAAAATCAGCCAGAGAGCTTGATTTCTATAAAAATCATAAAATCCAAGGTATCGACAAACTCCTTATCAATTTCTAAAACTCATCAATGTTCTCCTCAGCAAATCCAAATCTTCCAAAAAAGAAAAAAAAAACAATCATTTCGCTTCTTAAAAATTCGCATCTTATTCCTATCAACCTAATCTCCCACTTCGCCTTCTATTTCTCTCTATGCAGCCCTCCACACCCCAGTTCATTCGTCCCAATTCATAACTCACCACTCACCTTGATACTCAAAACCCGACCAAACGAATGTCTCGAACGATAGCAGATTTTATTATTTTACAATCTGGAGTCCATAATGTTTAAAAGCTTTACGCCATAAATGACACAGATGGCTTGGACGAGTATGGTTAATCTTATAATATGACATTAAATACTCCTCCGATAACCACAGACTTCATGTTGAACTTAAGGTTGCGAAATATTTCGAATGGCCGACCAAAATATACGTGGTAGTTAAAAACATCGATTTTCATAATTCCAAACTTTCTTACCTGTTTGCATTTCGCTTTAGCTTTATTTACTTCTTCAACGTTGCATTGATCTAGTCTCGATTCATTCAGTAAACTCTCGAAATATCGTTCGTACTCGGATAAACGTTGCACCTGGAAAAAATAAAAGTTGTAAAACTATTCATCGTAAATCATAGCATGGAAATACCAAGTAAATCTCAACAGATCAACATCAACGTAGGAAAACCACCGTTAAATTCTCAGTATTCGTTCCTATCGAACTCCCAGGCGTAATTACCTCGAAATTATATACGACAAATGCCGCGATAATAATTTAAATTAATTAATACATAGATTATTCGGATGTATCGTTCATGGTCACTGGAACGCGACTCTTGATGAAAAAACATTACGTCATCGACGAGTTAAAAACACATTGGTGAATTGGCGTACATGAGCCATGATTTTTATCCGATCGAACCTGTTTAACGTTTAATGAACGGAAAACGAGTTGATAATTCGCGGTATAAGGCGGCCCGGGCAAGGTGACCAAGCGCCTCGTGAAAATTACGTACACGAAAAATCCTCCCGCCATACGAAAATGCTACTGTCAATGACATCTACCATCACTAATGGGTTAGTTCGCCAAACAAACCTCGATGGTAAACGATACATTGTAGACATTCGTAACGCATTAGTAATCTCGTTCACGCTAATTTCGTCTATGGCGCACGGTCATCTTCATATCAAACATAACCAAATCTATCAATCGAGTTAACATTAAAAAACCATCGTGCCCAGACGACAGTATCTTTACGAGCGACATCGAAATCACTCGAGTGAAAAGTTAATCTATAACTCTTTGCTGCTCCACCGAGTACGTCTTTTTTCCACTATAAATCCCATTCGAGATTATATCCTTCGGTTCGAACCTTTACGTAATTATCATCCTTTGTACATTCAGCTCCTACAAATCCACAAGACCAAAACCAGTTCTCCTATATTTCAACGATTCCATATGACAAGTTATAAAGTAGCTCTCGAAAACATACAATTTTACCCGCATATTTGATCTAATCCTCGGAAATATTAGACAACCAGGGTGGTTCAGTACATTTCTTTCCTCCAACCCGAAAATCTACTCGGTCCACAATAAAGAACCCTCCGAGACTACGTGATTTTCAAACGCGAACCGAAAAAAAGTACCAGTACGCGCACGTTCTTTTAATTCGTATTCAATAGAGATCCGCAGCGATGACCTGGTCTGCGACGTCTTTTATATACAATCCTTTCTTCTTCCGACGCTCAACTTTTTCCGATGAAGGTAACTGTTCGGTGCTCCGGGGAATTCGAGGATTCACGAGGTGACAATGAATGCCGTTTTCTGCTTCCACGTGCAGAGGGCGCAACCAAGAGGATTGTTCAGTGTGGCGACGTTTCTAGGAATATTTTCAATACGTGGATGTCCAATCAACACGTTTAATGAGGATTACAACGCGTAAAGATCAAAGGACATCTATGGGGAAATTTTCAATAATAAGAGTTTTTCTTCAATTACACCAATTTCCAAAAACTGCACAAAAATGAAGTCCTTATAGCGAATAAATCAAATGGAATTCATTTTTACAGATCTTCCTATTGACAAGCCTTGAATAATAATAAGTCTTATTGAGAGAAGGAGGGAGGAAAAACCCGTAACAGCAGGGCAAATTGTAAAAAATCGTTTAAGCGCTAACTTTCAACAAAATTCACACTCAACTGAATTTAGAACTACTTGCGAAAATTTCCAAGTATTTTCACATTTTCATAAAAAATTACAGAAAAATCGAATTTCACCGAAAAAATCTCCCCAAATCTCAGCTTCCCATTTATTTCATGCACCTGCCAAAAATCCTTTAACTATTTCACCTCAAACTCAATCACCTCGTTCTAAAATCTCGAACTTCCTCCAAAAACCACACATCCTCTCTGGAAGGTCTCCACTCGACACAGCATCTCTCTGTAGATCCTCAACATCAAACACGTCGATCTGGCAACACCCGTCATAGTTGATTTCATGCCACAACCTACATTAATACATCTGCCCCCTTCGTACCCCTCCCTCGTCACATTTACAACATTCAATCAAGCGTTAAGAAATTTTTTAAACTCAGCCGAAACAATAATCACGACGTAATTTGTGTTTTTGTTTGTTCGTATATATTCCGACTTTTTACAAATATTCGATTTATTTTTCTTGATTTCGTGTCGATTCTTTGTACTATTTTTTCAACTGGATGACGACTCCGCGAATAGTTTTTCCGCTCTTCGTTTCATCGCTGCGTTATTTTTTTGTACTTATCCGCGTGTATGAATTATACTCGTACTACCCACGAAGTTGTTTATTATTTTTTCACGACTGTTTCCATCAATGCGGTGATGACTTTGCTCAAGGAGAAAAAGCATTTTTATGGATCAATTAAACGCGAATAAATCTTAAAGCTAGGTCGGAACAGGAGAACAGAAGCGTGGTAATAAAATGCGTGGGCTTTTCAAAATTAATTTTAATTTGTTTTCAGAGCAGTTCTGGAGTCTGAGTAGGCAATTTATTGATGGCAGATTTAAATTATTTCAGAATTTCCTGCAGCTTTAATCACTTACATCGATAAAGAGTTTTTTTTTATGGGTAAACCCTCCTCGAATTAAAAAGTCCTCCCATTTATCTGAAATTTTTTCAATTTGAAATTTTTCTGATGCTGCAAATGAAATGATTTATCAACAAATCGGCCCCTCTTGATTCCCTTTCTCGATTTTGTCTGCCGAATAATTCCATAGTCAAATTGACCCTTTCTCCTCTTTCCCAAGCTTCTCCCCATCTTCTAAATAAAAACTATACAGCTACTAGCACATTAAATAACGACACAATTGACGCAAAAAATGACGCAAAGTGAATAAAACAATACGCGATAAATCCACCTCAATTTCTCGCTTATAAGCACACCTCGACTTGAAAAAAATCACGCTCAAATCAGCCAAATGTCCCGTACGACAATTGAATCGCCCTTGCATCACGATACGACAATTCGAAACCCGATAAAAAACCGCATTAACGATAATTAGCCATTAGCAGTTCAACCTATACAAACCTCCGAACAAACATAAAACGTATTTTCCTCGGAAAAAATCGTAATTTTCGCGAAAACTACGTCCGAGTGATTTCGCAAGGTCACGTAAGTCGTTATAACGTGCAAAACCCCAAAAAAATCGTACCTTATGGGCACGCCAGAGATGTAATTTCATCTCTAATTGAAAACCTCACGATAAGCATCTCGCGGCGGACACCTCGACTATAATAAACCTGCGAAGTACGTCGTATTTTTTCGACAATATCCACATCGATATATCAGATCGTAAGAATTTCAAATATCTTATCAAATCAGCTTTTATCAAACCGTCCAAAAAATCACTAGAGTTATCGCGTGACTCAATACGTCGATCTACATATCCCCCCGAGTGACTTCGTACCGCAACGTCCTTCGATCGCACGTATTTAAGGAAGAGACTTTTTGATTTAAAAGGGCATCAGACGCCGAATACACGTCAAAATAACGCACCTATGCTTAATGACGAGGAAACGATAACGTTAATTTGTCCTGTCACTGCCAATTATAAAAAGAGTAATCATCCTTAAAAACGTGACCATCGATTCCTTTGTCCGATCGATAATCGCCGATGGAAATATTCATAACCAATTACCATTTCTATTGTGTTGTACTTTTCCTCGTTTTTTTACACACGTTACGCCCAGAATCACGCAGGTGTGTACGCACCTGTAAAAAAATGCCATTTTTATAACGTAAAAACCACCGTCGTTACGCAAACTATCCAGAAGGTTAAGCAATCTCAGCTTCATACATCTGTACCCGACGGAGACGATCTACGAGTACAACCGACGTTAATAAATTCGCGCCATAGACGTTTATCAAACGAGGAAAAAAAACACGTAATGAATTACTCAATAGTAATTAAAAATTTAAATACTTCGATTAGAAGGTAATATAGAAACAATCATGTCGGATTTATTCGTAATTGTCTTCGGGCCATTCGGTAAATCCAATAAAACCTCCACGTTTGAAAAATTGAAAGTGTTCATTTTTACGAGTGTTTAGATAATACAAGTGTTTTGTATTATTTCATACAAGTCGTTTTACATATCGTATTTTAATCGTTAAGCAACGTTGAGTTTTTATTGAGTCATTTTATAGCTCTTTTTAAAATACAAAGAGTTACTTGGTCGGAAAGCGTATGCTCAAAATTAAACGCCATACGAGCCTTGAACGTTCAATGGCGCCTTTGACTCTACTGATAGGTCAAATATGCGAGATATCTTCTCATTAGTTTAAGTGCATGCTTTTCTTTATCATGAATGGATAAGAAAAGAATACTTAGAGAGAGTTAGAAATATAAAAAAAATTCAAATTCGCCTTATGGATGACGTAGTGCCGACTGAAACCTCCTGAAAACTACTTTTAGGCGCTATTTTTACAACTAAATCGAATAATAATTCATTTTTTTCCTTAAAACAATTTTTAACCTATTTAAGAGGTTAAAAAGAAGAAAAAATTTCATATGCAATGTATCAAAATAATCGATAGTTTTCACGTAAAAAAAAATATTTTAAAATTACGAACATACGCCCGTCGAGTAGACACCGGCCACCGCGCACTAGTGGAAGACGTACATACGTTAACGGGCGTTTATACCGTAAAACAGAAGTGGCGCGTAAGCGTACATCTTCCGCTTGTACGCGGTGGCCGGTAACAACTTGACGAACACGTTCTCGGAATTTTGGCAGTATCTTCGAAATCAAAGGCGCTACCGTCATTCGAATATCCATAACTCCTTCAAAACGCAAGATAAGCAAAATCTTCAAATAACCATTTTTACTAAGGATAAAAAGTTCTATAAGAATCACTGCCCATAATCGAAATACCTCGAATTCACCGCATCGGAATAACGGTGACGCGAAATTTACAAGTTCTTACAAAACACGAATAAAATTTCAAAAATGATTTCAAACATTTTCCACAAATCTACACTCCAATAAGAACGAATAAATTTCCTTAAAGCCATTTCCAACTCAATTCGAGAGCGTATTTCTCCGTGCCCCATATTCTTATCACCCCATTTCAACATTCTCGGTACTTAAGGCGAAAAAAATTCGTCTGAAAAACTTCATTAACGATCTGAAATCCTTAACCTTGATGTCCGAAACACAATTGCAAATTGCGTAACACGTATATTTTCCCACACACGCACATGTACAACACGTTACACGAAAACGATGTTGAAAAAATATACACGACGTATTATTCGTTTAAATTATCATACTTATCGTAATTCTCTGCGGCCGCTTTATTTACCTAAATAATCATTTTAGTGCGCGGTTTCGTTTAATACGCCGTTAAATCTCATTTGAGAAATTTTTCTACATGTAATTTCGAGACGAATGCGAGCTAAAAGATATTAAAAAACTTATTGTTGCAACCTAACAATTTTATTGAAGTCGAGCCCGTAAAATAATATACTTTATAAACATTTGCATAAAAAGAATAAAAAAAAAAAGAGGAAAAACAATTACCAACACCGTTATATGGTGTTAACCGGTTTTAACTTACGGTGTCGTATGACCTTGCTCAAAAGCTATTAAATTTTTTGTGCTTTTAAAATAATATGTGTGTTTAGTATACATAAAAATATTACGGCAGCCATACACTACGCATACATTTGACGTGAGAGTCTTAAATCATGCTCTTAAATAATTTTCGACCTTCCCAAATGGAATACCTTGGTGAAAAATCTCATACTTAGTTCTTTCGCGAGTTCTCACCAAAAAAAAGTTGCTAAATTTTTGACCTTGGGGTTTTATAAGGGGAAGAAATATATGTATTAGAAGATTTCGTTTCAATTTTCAAATTATCTTTTTTCATTTTATGACTCAATTTGCACATAATTTTAACTATTTATTAGTGTTTAATGGTCATCAAATCTGTTTTACAAAAAAACACAGTCTAACATTCTTAATTTCAGCCCTGGAATGATATATCTCTCGATAGGGACGAAATTCGCAGGTTTTTCTCCCTAGAGCGAGGAAATTAGAGGTTCTGTCGCTAGGACGGAAAACTGATATTTTTTCATGAACGAAAGACAATTTTACCAGTTTTCCTCCATTGGGCGAAATGATTGTTTTTTCTTCTCTAGGTCGGAAAATTGATGAATTTTCTCCACAATGAAAAAGTTGATTTTCACTTTAAAAGACAAAAAATTTTGTATTTGAATTTTTCCTCTCAATTTCGAAAACAGAATTATCCATCTAATTCAAACATTTACCACTGATTTTGAAATCCTGAATTTTTTTTTTATATCAAAGGGGAAAATGATACTTTTTGAACATTACCCTACCTTCTCACCCCCTCATTGTTCAAAAAAAGAAAATATGATTATGCTTCTGTTAAGAATCCTAGAACAATATTTTGTCACGCGGAAGAAAAACTCATCAGTTTTCTTTTTTCTTCCGGTAGAAGAAAACTTTCAATTTTTTCCATAGGTGGGAAAAATTTTAATTATGCTCTCTGGAGATGGAAAATTTCAATTTTCTCCCAATACAGGGAATATTTCAATAATCCCTTGAGATAGATTTTAATTTTCTCGCTAAAGATAGAAATTTCAATTGTTTCCTTAAAGAAGAAAAATTTAAATTTTCTCCCATAAATTGGTAAATTTGTGGATTTTTTGCTGGGGCAAAAATGAGTTTCTGGTTCGAGGGAATAAAAATCTATATTTTTTCCTAACGAGGAAATGATTACTAAATTTTTTGGTATTTATATTTTCCTCTTAAAAAAAAATAATTAAAATCTTCGTCAACAGAATCAGTTTTTCAATTTTTTTTAAAGGTTTTAGGATTCTTCTCGACTTTTTGGTAATTTTTTTAATAATATAGGAAATATTTGAATATTTTCTCCCTTTGCCCAATTTTCCTCATCATTTTTCTATGCTATTAGCAAGGCCAACGATTTTCTTTTCAAGTAACCAAAAAATTGATAAATTCTAAACCTTCGGATAATTTCTGGTACCACTCCGATCCCTCGCCTCTCTCCTTAGACCTCATTTCCTCAACCATCTCTTCCATCTATGCGAGAAAAAACTCCCCAAACCAGCCCTCCCAAAACACTCCACGTTCAATCATCTACTAAACCAGTTCTCCACCAAGGTAATCACTTCAAGCACCCAAACAGCATCTGGTTTTCCAAAACAAACATCAACATCGCGCAAATCATCAACGGTAATTATACCAGAATGTAATTAACATGGAAAACGAAGCAAGTGATATGATAAACCTCCTCATTAACGTCTCCGCGCGCTCACCAAAGACAAACTATTTTTTCCGATGATTTATCTTCGGACATGACTAATCAGAAACATAATCGAGTTAAATTTCACTTGTTTTTTTCTCAAATTCATCATACGGGAACTTCCTCGTTATGGTCAAATTTCCATCATATCGCACCTTTTGGAGAAATTTACCTTCCAGCTATAGACCTTTTTTTTATAACTAGTTCCGAACGGAAGAGGTACATCGACCTAAACGTAGAACGCCTAATTCCGCATTTTACTTTCATACTCGACCAGTTTATTCGATAATACGTCTGACCAGTTATCGAAACTCTGTCAACTGATTCATCTACTGAGTCTGAAACCAGTTCCATATATTCCCACGTTTGAAAAAAAAAACGTAAATTTCTAACCTGTGGGTATCCTTTGCCGTATAAAATTCCAGACGGCCGAATAACGGTGAATGTGCAAAATTGCGCTGGTATGTTGCGTTTATCGAAACGCATCGAATATATTGGCACAATTTGCGACCCATCCGCTCCGAACATCTTCAAATGCGGCTCTGGGAACCCGGCGCCGATACCGTTAGCGAAAAATCCGCGCATTTTTTTCATATCATCTTCCACACGCAATGATTATCGAATTTTTATCACATATATTTCCTGTAAAAAACGCCGATAAATTCCAACTCCTCGCGAGCGCAATCGTCCGCAAAAACTCGAGTAATATGTCGAACCATTTCGTATCGCGACGCAGACCATCTTGTAAATACTAACAAGGTCACTAAGGCCTCCATTTACATTGCCCATCCCATTTATGAAAACCGCGATCGTTTATTTCACCATACACCTTTTGTCTCCCTACACAGGTCATCGATACGTTCAAATTGTCCCGTAATTTCACCTGATCCATTGTACAGCTGTAAATACCGATTTTTTACATGTAATTAACCCAGACGCCATAGAGCAAGGCTAACCGTATGATTTTCACACGACAAATTACTCTTGTATATAGTTCAACTAAGCTTGAAGGCTACGGTTCTCTCTTCTGGTCAAACGAGGAAAAAAAAAAACACCTAAGCTACCTGTACCTATCGCTACCTTTCGTGAAATATTACTCGTTAAATAAATTATACTTTAATATGTAAACTATTCTGTTTATTAGTTTTAACACGATAACCAGCGCTGTTACCGGTTTATGAATATCTATTAGCCAACGTCACCATACCACTCATTTTTAATGCTTCGAGTATTTATCAATTTGTAACACGATTTATGCACTTCGCGACCGATATAACTGTACAATCGATCGTCCAGATAATAGAGCATGGCGATTCCGTAATTGATTCACTAACGAGATTTCCCTACTACCACATCGTTTAAATATCGAAAATTATATCATTCGTCCAATTAGCCCATCGCGTACGCAAAATTTACCATCTAATTTTATGCTACCTCGATTATCTCATCGTCTAATCTACTCCTCTTCACAGGTGCCCATCGCAAGTAAACGTGAACGAGTTATTAAACGGAGGCTGAGAAGGAGCTTCACGATACATATTCGTGGAAAAATACCGCCGCATTCCGGAGATTGATTCGTTATGAGGAATAGGAGCACGAAAAACGAGTTTTTTCTCGAAAGAAAAAAATGTCGTAAAAAGATGCAAATAGATGAAATATTTCACAGTAGCCTCTTTCACTCCAGTGGATTAGTTTGTAGGACCTCAAAACGCCGAATTTATCACCGTTTGGTATGATTTCATTGAGGAAGGGAGGGGGGTAGAGATTTCGAGGTACATACATTTTTATTAAACCGAAAAATGAAGCAGAAAAATTAACCGGGAAAAGGAAGGAGGACAAAAATTGATACAATTTGTTACAAAAATGAAGACGAAGAACGGGGAAGGGAGGTTGAAAGAAATTATAAAATGATTTAATAAAGAAAAAAATGAATCGAAATTGTAGATGAAAAAATTTAACTCAAGTTAAAAAAACTGATAAATATTCAGTAAGGTGCATAATTATGCAAACAATTTCAAAATAATATGATTAAAAGGAGGAATTAATCATCGAAGGAGCAATACTTGTCAAGAAATTTTCCCCCACTACTCCTCTCCTCGTATGATAAAATGCAGTATTTTTTTACTTGAAAAAAAAAATTACAAATCTTTATATCAAATTTGGCATTATTTTTCCTTTACTCGTAAATTTAATTTTTCTACAACTTTTTTCAATTTTACGTGTAACCTTTTCTGTAATTTTTTCGGTTGAATTTTCGCATTTTTAAGGTGATTTATTTTAGCAAGATCGTGAATCTTTTTAATAAATTTTCATCTGCATATCTTGTTTTTATGCGCTTTTTTCTCAATATACAAATACATTATTTGTTTTTTGGTCAATTTTATGTATTTTTTTATTACTCTTAAAAATTTTTCCATTCATCAAGGCTTATTGAATCATTTAATTTTTTTATAAATTAAACTTTTGTCGACCTTAGTTATTTTTTTCTACCTATTTTTATAGTCTGAATAATTCATTCAAAATTTATCTAAGAACTCACCCCCTTCCCTCATCTTCCTCCTTCTCACAAAAAATACCCAATCTTGCCAATAAAAAAAAAGAAACCGAAACTTGTTTAACGAAATGTAAATAAAGTTGAAAAGTGTCTACGTAAATAAGTGAAAAAATGTTGAAAACAAATTGACCTAAAATTCGCTGCAATAATGACCAATGTTACGAAAACGTCAGATAAAACGAACTGGTTTGTTTAAAAATAATTTTCATTGAAAAAAATTCAAAATCGGTTTAATTCAGGAATAATGTTAATTCGACGAACACGTTTTCCATAAATGAATAAACAAACGAATAATTAATCGAGTAAATAAACAAACAATACGCACGAAATTTTCGATACTTTTCAACCCCTCTCTTCACGATAGAATTTCCAAAGCGACGCCCGAAGGCCACCACTAGATCGACTTTTACCCTCGGACGCCCTGTATTCGTAAATCAAACGTCCTCGACTTGGAATAGTATCGAGAAGCGTGTAATTTACGTTCTTCGAGATGACCACAAACCATAATTAAAAGTGGGAAAAAATTACAGGTGTTGGCGATTAAATCGAGCAGTGGTGGTCAAAATTTTCGTGTAAAATTTCAATATACTCGGCTTGTCGTTGCAGAGCTCATCTTCCCATACACGAAAAATTTCAAGGTCTGGAATAAATATTTGCAAAGCGCGAGTAAATCATGACGCGACTAATTATCAGGAAAGATAAGTATTGCGACAAAACAGGGCGTCGATGATGGCGAAGACTTAATCGAGTAAACACTTCGTAACGCGAATATTAATTACATTGTGAAAATCTCTGAAAACGCAATACGCATTTAAAACACGTATGCGAATTCAAGGCTGGAAAGATTTTCGAGTTTGGACACAGGTCGTTGCGGACGCCGCGAAAAGCCTGTATCGCCGAAGGAGGTACCAGATGATGGTCAATTTAGTGAAATGGATTTAAATCGAAACCTTCTCTCGATGAAGTAACAGATATGCCAACCTTAATGACAGAAATGCTCGACGCTTCGAGACGTCCATTTCGCTTACAAAGTTCACAAAAAAGAGGTAATCGCTTTGGGCGCTGATGAGGAATTACGTTATTTAATGGATCTTTGACAGGCCACATTGTCCGAGTTAGCTGACAAGTACAATTAGCTTTGCAAGGAGAACGCTTCGCTGCGAATCTGCCTTTGGTCTCAATACGTGCACGCGTTACCACGTCTTGCTTTTTTTCGTCGTCCAGGCAAAGGGTATCGGCGAATTTCATCTATTTGCATAGATTGAATGGCCGACCATATAGACAAGGTCGATGACTCTATTTGCACGCATCAACGCCATGAAATGAACCAGCGACGGTGTTGCCGAAAAAAACAAAGGCAACACGTGCATGTCTTACTGTCATTAATTTTACTTCGCTCTTGTGAATTAGAATACAAAAAATGAAATATTTTTATAAATTATTTTAATTATCTACAAAGTACACGAACGCTGCCCGAATACGTTTTGTTCTCGGATACTCATTGGTCATTTTTTACCATCATCTATGATCCACATTTTGAGCAAGGTCAGTGGCCAATGCTTTTCAACCATAGTAACCACTCTTGCTGGTTTTTTACGACTACGCAAAAATTATCGAAAAATTCCCTTCAAAAATAATAAACCCAGCAAAATTCGATTAAAAACTCCACATCGAGATCTACTCCATAAAAACTAGACTAGACCACACTTGGATCAATGGGGAAAAAAATCGATTAAAATTTCCAAAAAAATTTCATCTACCCGAACCAAGGTTAAACTACACGAAAACTTTAAGGATGCTGGTTTGAAAACAATGGAGATTAAATAATACCCGTGATTCATATAATAAGAACGCCTGATTCAAAGAAACATTTACCGCGTTCCTAGAATACAGTTACGTAGCGAGTCTTTCAATGAAAATCTTCGCTCACCGATAATTATTGAAAATATTTTATTGTTCGAAATCGCAGGTAGTTCGATCGAAATTCGTCTTATTTCGGAATTTATTCACGAGACGACAAATTAACCAGCCTGGAAAGCTGTCCGAAGCGTGATCTTTTAATTAGAAACCCATATTACTCGAGTTTTTTTTTCCTGTTTCGTAGAGACAAAAACTACCTACTTTTCGCACACCGAGTTTTTTTTAATCGATTACATCACAACCGACGGAAACAGGAAAAACGACGAATTAATTTTAAAAGTAAAACCACTCGGCGAATTCGTTTTTTCAAGATTAACGAACTAATTTAAACCAATGGCTGGGAATTACATCACGAAATAGATAACGCACATACACCACACAGACACTTGTACATGAAATAATACAAATACTACGAAACGTATACACCTTCGCGACGTCCACGTCGAATAATCGAAAAAAGCAAAAACTCGCCGCACAATGTAAATTTACACGAACAAACGAGCGTGCGCGATGTTCATATCGCGATATTATGTTTACATCTAAAACACATTTTGTTCGGAGACTTCAATGCGTGAACAAGAATCAATTCAACTACGTCATTCAAAGATAGCAACTTCTTTGCGAGGTAATTTACAAGACGCACCTGTTCGAGTTGCAGTAACATTGGATGCGTAACGGATGACGAAGAGAATTGTTCGACGTGTGGTCGGTGTTTCTGATTTTGATTTTTTGTGATTTTTTGGAGATTTTTTTTTTTTAAATTTCGTTACCGCAATTTTTTTACATTACGCGATTATTAAAGATTTTCAAGTCAATTTTCATTTTTTTATTTCAATTTATTACATTACTTTGTTTTGTTTATTTCATATTCTTATTTATTCGTTTTTGTTTATTATTTTTTACATTTTTTTAGAATTAGTTACAAGTCAATTTTTTAATTTTTTGTAGAATTAGTTCATTTTTCTGTTCATTTATTTATTTATGTATTTATTTTTAAATATTTTAATTATCAATTGCGATAAAGTTTTGTTTGCTTAGTTATATCTATTTTCTAATGTTTATTTTGGTTGCTATTTCCACAAAGAATCATTTTTTAAATTTTATTTAGTCGAATAAATTTTATCAACATTCGCCATTTTGTATTTTAAATTAGTTGTCGTGTATTTACACTTCTTATTTTTTTTTTAATTCATTTATTCACTTTTTTAAAGCATTCATTAAATTGATTCATATTATTTTCATTTTTTATAATAATTTTTTATTTCATTTTTTCCAACTGTAACATTCGTTCTTATTAAATTATTACTCATTTGATGATTCATTTTCCAATACTTTTTCTTTTTTTTATTAATTTCTTAGAATTTATTTGCTATTTCTTGGCTGATTTTTATTTAATTTTTCTACTTTATCAATTTTTAATGACTTATTTTAATTGACTTCCAATTAATTACAATTTTTTTTTTCATTTTTATCATAGGAAATTTATTTTTATTTTATTAAAAAAAATCATGTTTTAGTATTTTATATTCAAGTTGATTCCACTTTTTATTAATTTTTTTGTTATTCGTGATCATGGCTCATTATGTACGTGGATGAATCAATTTGAATATCATTTTATCAATATCAGATTCATTCTTAAAAATTTGGCAACTTGTCATTTTCATTTTAATTCAACTAACTTTTCTTTTCGTCATTTTTTTTTGAAAATTTCAGTTAAAAAAATCAACAATTGACTAAACTATGACAAGCCCATAAAATTAAAAATATAAAAATTATATTATGAACGAAAAAAATACGATGAATTGAATTTCATTGACCAATTATTCTATATGATTCATTGAACAAATTAAAAGAAATAAAGCAATAAAATGGAAAATATAAAAATGATATTCTAAATAATTCCTCAAAAAATTAAAACAAACGAACCAATGAAATTGAAGTAAAAATAATGTTTTGCGTCATTCTTATTGCATTCGATTTCATTGGCCGATCATGTTAGAATATTTTGAATGACTCATCAGAACATTAGAAAAAGAATCGACGAAATTGAAAATATAAAAATGACGTTTTACTTCTTACACATTCAATGTCATTGGCTCATGATTTCTTTGAATTTTCTAGGTGAATGATTTCAAATATTAAGTACATTTTATAAACATTCATCTTCGTTTTATCTTCAAATGATGGAAATATTACAACTTTACATCATCTTCCCGAAGAGCTACTGGAATTCAAATACAATTCGCACCACAAACACGACAAAATCACGACTAAAACTCGTATAAAAAACAACTAAATATAAAACTGACGTATAACAAACTCGCTTAAAAAAAAATCACCATAAAAAATTTCCACAAAAAACGAAAATTTCAATCCGTGACAACCTTCACCGAGTAAAAACCCGGTAAAATTACGATTTAAATAAATACATAAATTAGAAAAAAATTTCCCCAAAAAACTCTTTCCAGCAATGACCCCGCCGCGTTCCAGTTCACCTGCTGCTTGATAGATGATCCTATCCGCTCGGAGGCCCACCTCAACATCTCAATTATAATTTCTGGTATCCTCCCAAATGAAAAATTTTCCGAATCCCGCCGTCAAAATAATTACCAGATCTTATCACGTGCAATTTACCAATTTACGCAAATTCTCAGGCATTCCGGCCTCCTGTGGAATGCGACTTTGACACGATGACTCCTGTGTATTCTATTCCACACCTACACGTTCGCAAAGCTTAAGACGTTATCCTTGAAGAATCCATCGCCTTTCCGAAGTACCCGCAGGAAACGTCTAGTCCATCGGTGCGACGGTGCTCGTCCGAATCTGCGCAATTTTCCGCCAATTTTCGCGCTACTTTTGACCCTTTTGACCATAATGTGGCTACTGGTTCATTAGCATAAATCCTTGATACCGCCATGTTCTAATTTCACGTTGAAAATTAACTCGTACCCGCGCCTTGCTCGTTAATCCTCCGACATCATCACCCTACGTACGTTTAAATACCCATGAATGAAGTTAATTCTGCTCTCATTCATCTCGTTGCCAAACGAAAGAAGAAAAATACATATTTAAACCGAATATTACGCAGATATCCGCGCAGACTGACCTCGCAGTTACCAAATACCATTGATAACTGCGTAGGTTTTTATTACTCGTACCTAAATGATCTATCAAATACTCGAGGGCTTCGTAATCCGGCCAATAATTCTTGTCGCGAGCTATTCAACGCGATATGAAATATTACAACGCGATCGATCTTCTCTCTCACCTTTACCTCGATTAAACTCTTACATAATCCCACGTCATCTTCACGCCGACTACTTTTCGCCAACTTCCCGCATCCAGCTTTGTTTATATCTCACCCGCATACACATCTTAGATCCATTTACACAGAGGGCTTCTTTTCGGAAGCTGCACCAAAACTCTCATCGCAGGCAATCGGCCAAGAAATCGGTACATCCACGAGCGTGATTCGATTCCATAACACTCCCTCCTCCCTAAACTTGGTTTCTCATTCTATCTTCAGCGGTGTAATCTCAACGGCCTCCATTATATTTTTACATATAATAATCACTTCACGTAATACTCGTCGCGATAGCGGTGACAAAGTGCGATGAAATACTACCGAATTGTATTTCAACTCGACGATGCTAAATATTCTGTTTACTTTGTATGCGACCAAGTATTATGGTCTCGACGTGAAATTTTTCAAGTATTTTTCGCCTCGTCGTGCTTGGAAAATTTTCCTCATTGTTTTCAACATCCACCAACCTTCGATTTTGATTAAGCTTCGATTTATGCTCGAAATGTGCTTGGTGACGAGCGAGAAAATTCCGAGAACGATGAAAGATGTTTTGCTATGGCCGTTTAATGTGATCTGTCCCGGCGTGTTCTAAGAAGTACCGCGTGACACATGTAAAAAAATTACATACGGAAGTGTCATAAACGGAATATGGAAAATTTTTACCGAGTAAGTAATCGCCGAGATATGCATAAATTGAAATTATCGGAAATTGGTGGTGAGAAGAGGTAAAGAGGATGGAGAAGGGAGGTATTGGACTTTATCGATCTGCATTCATAAAATTATGTATTTTCTTCGAGTGTTTTGGTATTTTGATAATTTTAGAAGGAAAAATTCACTAATCGCTAAAATTGAACGTTCGAATTTAAATTCTATCAATTAACAAAATACGAATTAATTATCGAAGACTGAGCACATACTCAAAAAAATCTCCAACAAAGTCCAAACGCGTTAAACGCTCGAAATTGCACAATAAAAAAACACATCATCGATCAAATCGACCATTAATTCCATAACGAGTCGATTTAAACGACTCCAAAAGAACCCATCGAATCTCTCACACCTCCAAAACCCTCCCAAGACCTCTACACGTCGAAAATACACCTGCCTCAACCTCCAACCCCCTCTGGCGGTTATCCAACCCGAAAGCAAATAAATTTCACTCTCAACGTGTCATCGGTGTCGTTCGGTGTCTCGTAATATGGCCATAAAAGCACACCTTTAAAGTAATAAAAATCTATCCGTCACAAACTGGAATCACAGTTGCAGCCCCCGTTCGTTATTTTCGCATAGGCCATTTAAATAGAATTCCGCATTCCACGCAATTATAACGGTGTTTCGAGATGGTCGTCTTTAAACCATTTATAAAAACGCGTGTATGCGTCGTAAAATAGGTAAAAAAAAATGCATATGTTATCAATGCATTTTATACGTTGTATACTCGTAGATATGGATACGAGATTTGTAGGATTGGTATGTATTTGTAGATGCAAGTCTCGGTGATTTTCTTGGTGTTCGGGGGCTCATGCGAAATCGGAAATCGTCGCGAAAAAGGTGTTACGCTGTTGTCATGGTAACCGTTGTCATGGCAACGTGTCATGCTCATGAGCGATTCTCCACATTTTCATGTTATCGTGATAATTCGTAGATGACACGTCGTTGTTAAGGTGGCATATCACGACGACAAGTGATGTGCCATACCATAACAAGTCATTATCACAGTGACGTGTTATTGTCATGATTGACATGCGATATGTGATGACATGTTGTGACGAACGTCATCGGAATGGTCAAGTGTCATGGTCAGGAGTGACAAGTGATCATGTCTTCGGAGATATGTCGAATGACATGCCATGGTGACCTGAATGATGACATATTATAGTGATATGTCATGACGTTGTCATGATAATAGGCATAGTGATGGTACGTAATGACAAGTCAGGTGATTATTTTCTCCTCCCAAAACGTGTCATGCGTCGTATATTCATGTTTAACGAAGAATATAATTTTTTCATGCCACAATACTACGTCATAGATGACTATTCATCGTCTGAGTGAGAGTCATGGTCAAGAGTGATAAGTGATCATGTCATGATAGCTCGTCAAGTGACATGATATGACGAAAAGTCATTATTCTGGTGACGTGTCATGGTTACGAGTGGCACGTGACATGAAATGAAGTCTTCTGATGAACATCATCACACTGTGTTGCAGACTTGTACGCAACTGATGCTTTATAATACCAAACGAATCCTTTGAACTATTCGATTGATGATGGAGATATTTCCGAATGACCTTTATGCTCTTGCGATCAACAGAGTTATGTAAGTTAGTAGTAACGGATGATCAGACCCATCGAGAGCAAAAGTGCCCCCAAGGTTCATATTTCGGATCCTTTCTCACTTTGTGTATCATACTATTGAAATTCAGGAAAATTGTCTACATCAATAACTCAAAAACTCCCAAGTCTTTTCAAAAGAGCTGAATCCAAAACAGCGCTTCTTGCGCCTCCCTCTGGACCACAAATAACCGATTTCTACACTTTTGAGAGACTTTGAGGAAAAAACACAGCAATATAGGCGACACCGATGAAACCAGAACGCGCGCCTTGAATACACAAACGCGCTCGTTATCGTATCTACGACATATCAAGATTTTTCGACTTTAAGTTCGTTAACCGGATAACTACGCGGAGGAAAAAAGATCTAGTCTAATTTAATGACCTATCGCCTCCATCTGCTTCATTCATCTCTAGGTAATTTTTCGCATTCCGAAGCATTTGACATTTTCCAACGTTCCACCTTTCCAGCGCACGAGTAAAATGCGACGCGAAAATACCGACGCAAGCTAATCGACCTATAGGTTTAATTAGCACCATCGCGGATCAAACTCGAGATCGCATATCGACATCTAAGCTCGATGGTGGTTCTCCAGAGTTCACGATCTCACTTATTGATCTAGAAATCATCCGTTGCATTAACTGTTTCTGACTGCACCGCCCGTAGCTCGGTGTAAGAAAAATTACCTCGGTACAATAGCAACGTCCAACAAAAAAACGCCAAACCGGTCCGCGACTTTCCGAATTTACTGCCACAGCGATGCAATTTTTCATTATCGTTTGTCATACGAACGCCCATGCCACCGAATGTAGTCATCGAAAAACCTCTCTCTCAAGTTTACCAAATCCGATGACTCGGGTGATTGAACTTGGCGTTTATTTTCGCAATAAACGAAAATATTCCTAGATACGCCAACGCCGCGATAGAGAAGCGCCTAGTGTCTTATCTGCGGTTATGTTTTCTATGTAAGATGAATTTTTTTTCGTGTGTTTGCAGTTTTTATTATTGCAATTCCGTTCTGTTTACTATTTTCGTTCATGTAGGAAGCGAACTCGGTGGGAATGTGGTATGCTATGACGTCATTCGACGATGAAATTTTCGCCGTCAAATGAATTCCGTCGTTGGGTAGATTTGTTATTAAATCGGTCATTAAATGCGAATAATGTGAATATAAAATATTGCATAATTTTTATATCGAAGGCGTTCGAAAATTTAAAATCATGATGAACCCGTTATCAAAAAAATCTAAGATATTTTCAAAATGTACTCAATATTAAGTGATGATAGAAGATCCGGAGTGTGTGTGTGTGTTCCTTACGATATTTTTAAGGTTGGGTAAATTTTTTTTGAGAAGAAATAATTCGTTGTGTAAATTGACGAGTCCAGCGATTCGTTATCCAGATTTTTATAATTCTGAATTGAGAGACACTTGAAGTGGGTAAAAAATAGGGTTTATTTTGAGAATTTTTGCAGCTACTTAAACGTGATTCTTTATTCCTCTCACCCTCCTGTCCTCGTGAAAAAACCATAATACGTCGAATATAAAATATTTACAAAATTACGGGATTAGTTATCAATTTTTTGTAAATTTTTTATTTTTTTTTTCGATTCTCTCTTATACAAAAAATTGAAGGAAACTCATAAATTGATGGTTTTTTGCAAAATTTATGAGTTTCCTCCAATTTTTTGCCGAAGAGAGAATTGAAAAAAAATATAAAAAATTTACAAAAAATTGATAACTAATCCCGTCACATTGTAATATGCTTAAAAAACAACGAAAAGTATCATGTGTAAAATTTGCATACCTTTAAAATTGAAAGAATTGTGAAACTTCAATCTTTTATAACGTCTTTAATATCAAAAATGAGCAAAAAATCCAAATACGCTTTTTTGCAGCCCGTGAAAAGTTGCATATGGAACTTTCACAGTACATCTCAAAATATCGACTTACGCAAAATGAATGAGTAAATGTAAAGAAGGGAAATTGTCGACGCGTGAGGGAATTCGAAATTTTGAAAAATGACAAAAAGCATAATTTATTATCAAGTTATGCGTAAAAAAAATCAATTCTCAAATATAACTACCTCTGGAATCAAAAGAGTTTATATTCTTCAAATTTTAATATTTATCGAATACAAAACCCCCCTAAGCCAATTTAGGTAACTCGAAAAAAAACCATAAAATTCCAAAATCACACACTAACAAATGACAAGGGAGCGGGAGGGTTCATCAACAAAACTTGAATCATTACTGCCACATATGCTCGTTTCAACCAACCCTAAATTCCAACTCCTCTCAACACTTCACTCAGGTGCACACGTTTGATATTTAAAATAGGTAAAATCTTGGAAAACGTTACTTTTTCACGAAACGTGACACGCACACCAACCTGCAGCTTACATCATTGAAAAAATTACCAATTCAAAATCACCTCGAACTCTTACATCGACGGGAGATTCGCAGAAACCCATATCGACATTGATCACGTCCGTTGAAAACAAATCATTCGAAAAACGCACCGAAGACGAGCATGGGAAAAGAAACAGGGGGTATTTGGAAGTAACCTAGGCACATTAGCGAAACCTCCGCTACACGACGACTAAAATTCACCAGCTCAATTAGCGATATCCACACACGTCAGTGAATAAAATAATTAATGCCCTGAAATAAAAACGCCGATTAACTGCATCGCGATATGAAACCATATCTCAAACAGCAGTCGCACCTCGAGGCGGAGTATTTTTCAAATTAAATAAGTTGAAATCTTAGATTTTTCATCTTCGGTAATTTTTCAATTTCTCGTCTAAAAATAGGTAAAAAATCACCTCTCAACGAGACGCCCGCGAGAAGGAAACCAGTTCTTGGTGATTTTTCAAATTTCCTCCACCGAACAAATTTCACACCTGAGTCGCTTTCGAGTACAAAGGCGTAAAATTCATTATTAATTCCAAGTCAAAGCACGCCGTAACCACACCTTCATTGTTCAAAGTCGATGAACATTCATATTACACACAGCGACGACGACGCGATGCGCGTCGCGCTCGAATCGAATTCTATAACTTTTACACGACTTGCATACATCTTCGAGTAGGCAAAGGTACCGTATGCCCGAGAAATCCCGCGTCCTCGAGGCGCCTACAAAAATGCCAATCGAGTATTTTGCGCCAGAGTAACTCGTTAATTTGAAAATACCGTAGGATGATGGACAATGCAGGTGAAAAAATCCGCTCATCTTGATCGCATTCTTTCGTTTACATACCGAGCGTGCTTTTTTACGCTTCGTATTCTTTCGTATTAACCGATATCGTCACAATGGCAATGTAATTACAATATTTATCCATACAACCCAACCAGTCGTCTAAGCACGTGGAAAAAACTTCGGTAAATAAGATTCCGTTGCGATAATACGCGTCGTACGCGAGGAGTACATAATAATTTTCATTAAACGCGATATAAATATATATTACAAGTACCGGGTGTCGTGAAAATGTTTTCTTCGTGGTTCAAAAGCTTATTAAAAAAAACAACGAGTATTGGTTGAAATTTCTCAAAAAAGTGGGTTTTCTAATTAATTTTTCCAAAAAAAAAATCGAGAGCTGCGCGTATTTTTTCTTCTTTATGTGTTTCAATCCCATCTAGCGTAAATGCATTTTTCGGTACTGAACAAAGGAAAAAAAGCAGAATATTCCCACTAAAAAATTCCCCTCACTTGTCTCTAATGGATCCAGCAAACTAAACAAAAAACACTCGAGCAATATGTTTCAAATCATGGTGAACTTGTCATTAACACAAGTTCCCCCACGACTCGTACCATTGCGGCATGCGAGTTTGAAAATCACATATGACCTCTTAACTTCAAAACAACCCGAACCGCTTCTGTTAAGCATTAAAATATCAATTTCATAAGTCACTTCGAACTATTTCCCAAACAAAACTCGCATTAGTTCTAACACCGTCGACATGAATACACCTAATGAAAACATCACCCATCGTAGGCCACCCAATTTCAAAAATCTTGGTAAACCTTCGTACGTGCTCAACACAAACATTTCGTTTCGAAAAAAAAAAAAACATGTAAAACAAAAGCCACGGACAGCGGTCAAAATGTATCCGGAAATCTGTAGGGATCTGCATATACTCGTACACGTAGAAAAGGAAGCACCCAGTGGGAAGCACGGCTGCTTGCACAAACGCACACGTGTATTTTCAAATTGTAGTAGCACGTTCCAAGTCGCAGGAAATAGCATTCCTTGTGAATAACGCTCGCTTAAAATTTCACCTTGGAAAATATTTTTTCTATTTCAAATTCATTCAATACGAAACACGCGCGCGAATCAACAATTCCAAGCGCATTATAATTGATCAACGACAGCTATCAAAACACCGATGCTTCTGTTACTCCACAGATGCAGGAAATTACTATGCAAAATATACACAGATACAAATTAAAGCAGAGCGTAAATATTAATTACTCGCCGCTTACGGCGATAAAGCTTGAATCCGGTTTCCTATACACACGCTCGACGCGCACAGGATACTCATTCTTGCAATCTTCACTCGCAAGACCGTCAATTGTACCGAATAAGTAATTCCGATTTATTATATCCTTCCTCCCCATTTAGAACCCCTTCGTATATACGCAACGCCGGCATACACGCTTTAATCATAATAAATTTAATGCCTGATCGTTCAATGACGACGCATCGATTTCGAGCCTCAAACACGCACAAGGCGAATACGAGCTACAGTATATGGAAGGTCGCTACGCAGTCTAATTCGACAACTGTATTAATTTAAATTATCGCTAATATTCCTACTCGGTACTCCATGAATAAAAAAAAATCACATAAATCGCCATGTACTATCGATCATCGCGTAACAAAGAGTCGTGATCTGGTCTCAAAATGCAACCAGTTTCCACACGACGATGACGGTTTCTACGACGCGTTTAAATATTCGTGTGCCGTATCCCCCCTCCTCCTGCCGCCGCCGCATGTTCAAAAACAAAAATATTTTTCAGTCTTACACACGCTTCGTGATTTCATGGTGCGTAACTCATCCCGTATTCCGCCTTTTTTTATTCTCTTGTTTTTCGGGCCCCGCTTCATGGACGAATGCGTGTGCAAAGGAATGAATTACAAATAAGACGATCATTAAATAACAAGACGCGAGGGTCGAGAATCCACCAAGAAGATAATAAAGTTTGAATCATCTCGTTGAAATCTAAAACCTGTAGAAAATATCGACGACGACATTGTTTTAAAATTTTATAAGGATCCCCACCCCCTCCCAAAAAACCATATAATGAGCGATCAATAATCAGAACAGAAGTAGGGTGAGTGAAAGGCAAAGGGAAGGGGGAAGGGTATCAAATTGTCTTTCATCTTGAAATAATACCTAAATTTGCGTTCATAAATAATGAGGCAGAAAAAACATCACAAATTTTAAAAATTTCAGCTGAAAAACTCAAAACGCTAATTGAATTATTTTTCAGTCATTTCACAAAAGAATTGAAGGGGTTCAGTTTCGAATTAAATTTTTTGTAAAATTAGTTTTCACTGAGAAAAAAAAATGCACCTCAAATAATTAGGTACCGAATGACCGATAGTTTGTGCCCCCCCCCCCCTCAACCCAACACCACCAGGAAAATAAATTACCTTTTATTTCGGTTTTATTGTAAAAATGGCAGCAATAACTTTAACACTGTTAAATTGGACATCATTTTCTTTAATGAAAAAAAAAATTAAATTTGGTCTTATCAATCCCTTAAGTTATAAAATTATCAAGTCTGAAAGCGTTGAATAAATTGTAATTTTTCACCTTAAAATTGCATTAATAAGAACACATCTCATTTCTTTTTGAAGGAAAATGATATCCGATTGGACATTGCTTAAGCTATTGCAACTGTCTTTACAATAAAACCGAAAAAAGCGTAATTTATTTAATTGGTGGAGGGAGAGAGGCACAAACAGTTGGTCACCGGGCAGAAAAATCACGAAAATTTCTTTCATTTTGACAATAACTAATCAAATAATTAAAAATTTTTTTTAGTGAATTTTATAGAGAATTTCACAGGCTTTACTTTTCAATTGATGTGTTTTTGATAAAACGAATTTTCGCTATTTTAAAAGCAAGAAATAAATTTCTTGTCATTTCTGGTCTAAAGTCACAAAAAAGCTTAATTTTTAATCACATGTGGGATAAGAATGCACCAAGTTAAATCAATTTTCCTGGAGTCCAATTTGTTGAGAATTTTACGAGCTTCAACTTTCAACTGAACTACCGTTTTTTGTAAAGATACAAGCAAAAAATTAATTTTGAGGACTGGAGACCAACAAAATAGTGAATTCGCGAGCGTGACATTTGCCTTTGAGTCAAGTCAGTTATGGGCAATTTGCATCGAATTGAAATCGATTTGAAGATGAATTAATTGAATTAAAAATTAAATTTTATAAATCATCAGTTCACCCAATTTTAGAAAATAACTCCGTAATTGGTAATTGAGAAACTAAACCGAAAAGAAAAGGAAATCAGATGACGTAATTTGTGAAACCAGAAAAAAGTAAAGTAAGGTGGGAGGGGGGAATTTGCGTTGATTCAAAAAAGTCCCTAAAAAACAAAAGTGAAGCTACATTCAGATATTTTCATATCATAAAAATAAGTTCATTAAATGGCAAACAAATGAAAAAAATTTCTAAAAATGTAAAAAAATAATTTCATTACAATTAACAATGAAAAAATTGAACTTTTTATAACCATGAATAGCTAATCAGAATCAAGAAGTAAAAAAATCAGAAAAAACAACATATTAAATTTAGGGATAACGCAAAAAAACTAATTCAGATAATGATACGACGATCTTTTTTTTCTTCAAAAGTAAGTCTAAGTAGTACAAAATGAGGAAAACTCGAGAAAAAAAATCAAAGTAAAACATTAAGTAGCGATCAAGTACTTTAAAGAGAATAGAAGCCAAAAACATAAATATTGGATAGCTTTACAAACTCGATACAAAATTTACGAAATTCCCCACAAAATTAATAATTCTTCAAGTATCGAAAAAAAAATAGAAATTTGAATTAACAAAAGTAGATATAATATAAGGAAAGCAAAAAAAAAAAAAACAAGGTCTAAAACATGAAAAAATTTGGTCACCGATGGCATTAGGAGTAGGGGGAGAGGAAAAAGATCTCATTGTTTACAACTACAGTACCGATTTTATCAACAACATAAAATAAAATAATGAGGTAAAAAAACAAAAAAAAAATCCCATATACGAGTACATAACTTAAAAAAAATTACAAAGATTACAAAAATCCTAAAAAACTATGCATTCTGCGTTTTTTTTTTTAATTCCATTCATTACACCAACACTCCCTTCTTGTTCACCTGCGCTGCTTAAAAACCCATCAATCCGGCCAATCATCGATTCACCGCTACATTTCCGCATCTAAGCACACAACAAAACCTTGTGGGCACCATGGTAAAAATTTCCTCAATTCCCGTTACTTAAAACGCACGAGATATACTCTCTGGAGTTGGGAGTAAAATACGCTAAAAATTATTCTCAACGCGTGATTTCCCAACAACCATAATTTACACCTGTTATACATTTCGGCGTTAAAAATCACCTCTATTTGAATCACCGACCACCTTAGTTCGGCGCTTTTCGGTATCATCGGATTGTAATAACACATCTCAGAGGTTTCATTAAAACTAGCGGGCAGCATCGCGTAGATATTTAAATTGAATATGCATATTTGAAACAACCCAAGGCGCACGCTTGCACGAGTGAAAACGAAACCTCCATCATGAGCGGAGAAAAACCTAAAACCTCTTTGCATAAATAAATCGTTAATAGTTTCGCGTCAGGAGACGTTCATAAAAACAGATTGTTTTCTTGGATATTTCTCATACAAATTGAATCCTCCGATACCGAAATCTGTTTAGCTGTTCGTGTACACCGGACAAGTGCAAAACGATGCGAGGCGTGTAATACCATTTCACGCGAATTAACAACGCAAATAGCCGCGTCAACATGCAAATATTCTTCGCGGGTAGTCTCAAGATGTTAGCACAGGGTGTGCGTAGAACACGAGAATAATTGCAACATTAAATCTTCTTGTATCGTGTACGCGGCTTATTTTCTAATTACGTACATCTACGGAATGGAATTTTGACAAACGATTTAATTTTATTTGTTATAAAGACCAGTAAAAATACCTCGATTGCTTAATTTGAGAATATGTTGACACCTTTGCATATTGTTGTAATCAAAGGCGACGTGAAAATTAAACCCATGTCTCTTCCTGTCTCCCAAATATGTTCAAGGTATATCCGCATAAATGGCGGAATCAAATCAACCATATAAGTATCTAAGGTCATCGAAGTACGCATTGTACACGTTAATTACAACACGCTAAGTACCAAGTGTTTACATCCATAGACCACCTTACCTTCAAAAGTTCGTTTATCCTCAGAGTAAACCTACGACACAACACCGCACCGCTAATAACCACAAAGCACTTCAAAAACCACAACCACCGCACGAAAAAAAGCGCCGAACACGCGTCAGCGGCACTTTTCAAAAACCTCGCAAAACAAATACGCCGAAAACGAACGCGAAAGCACATGCAAATAGTACATTACCACAATGGCTTCTGCATCTGTGTTGTTTGCTCTCTCTGACATAATCTCCGAAGCCACTTGTACGTGCCGGTTTACCGAAACCGGCACTCGTACAACGCTACCAACCGGCATCGCCGAGAACTATCGTCTATGGTAATTAAAACGTGCTAGTTTTCGAGCTTCCAAGTGTAACACGCCGATATACCAGAGCGAAACTATCGTTTCCGGTCTTCGTACTTCCTCGGAGCCAGTTCCAGGTTTTTTTCGGTGCGGGTTCTACGACTTGGGAGATGAAATTCGTTTGTCAGGTGTCAATGGCGTGGTTCGGTGTCGAAAGGAAGAAGTCAACAAGTAGAAAATTGATAAATAAGTGAAGCATCATCTTATAGGGGTTGGTTTTCGTTCAAAAACTCGATTCGGTAACTTTGAGAGACAGAGGGCGAGGGGAAATTTTGAATAAATCATTATCCATTCTAAACTACAAGGCAGTTTGTTCAAAAATTGCTTCAAATTATGCTCAATTGTCAAAAAGTTGTTGAAATTGATTAAAGTTGATTAATATTTGTTCAAAATTGCACAAAAATTGTGCAAAATGAATAAATTAATGCGAACTTTGATTAAAATTCAAAAAAAAACTATCAAAATGTTTTTAAATTACGTTAAAATTGATCATACTTAATTTATTCAAAATTGCTTAAAATTATACAAAATCATCTAAATGTTGTAATTGCTCAATACTTGATCGAAATTTCATAAAAACCCGTTAAAATGTTGTTAAAATTGATAAAAGTTGATTAATATTTGCCCAAAATTGCATAAAAGTTGTGCAAAACACGATTAGATTAAAAAGTAAAAAAAAGTAAGTAATAAAAAATTGGATTAAAATTGTAAAAAACTACCAAAATGTAGTTCAATCCGTTTTGAATTGATCAAAATTTGTTAAAAACTGCTTAAAGTTACGCAAAATTGTGGAGCGTTGTTAAAATTTTTCAAAATTGTTTAATATTTGCTCAAAATTGCACAAAAGAGGTGCAAAACGATAACATTAATAACAAATTTGGTTAAAATTTCAAAAAACTATCGTAATGTTGTAAAATTTGCATTAAAACTGTTAAACACGTTGTTAAAACAGCTCAGAATTGATCAATATTTGTTCAAAACTGCTTAAAATTGCGCAAAACTGTCGAAATGTTGTTGAAGTTGTTCAAAGTTGTTCAATATTTACTCAAAATTGCATAAGAAGTGTTGAAATGTTGTTGCAATAGTTAAAAACTGATTAGAAATTGTTTAAGATTGCACAAAAGTTGTGCAAAACGTTTAATTTAATAAAAATTTTAGTTAAAATTGTAAAAAAAAAAAACAATCAGAATGTTGTTAAAATACTTAAGAATTGATCAAAACCTGTTTAAAATTACTTAAAATTGCAATAAATTGTCAAAATGATATCAAAATTGTTTAAAATTGATTAATGTTTGCTCAAAATTGCACAACTTTTAACAATTTTAACAACATTTTGACAATTTTGCGTAATTTTAAGCAATTTTGATCATGTTTTTTTTTAAAAAAAAATTTTCGCCGAACAACTTTAAACAATTTTGAATCAGTTTCTTGCAATTTTTCAGCACAAATTTTGTGCAATTTTAAGCAAATACTGAATAATTTTGAACAATTCTACCAACATTTTGGCAATTTTAGGTGATTCTATGAAACATTGTAAATTGTTTGCACACATTTTAGCAGTTTTTACTCAACTTTGAGCAAACATTGAACAACTTTGAACAATTTCAACAACATTTTGTATTTTTATTTTTTATTTGATATTTAACGTCACAAGATTCTATAACATAAAGTGACTTAAAATATATTTTTTTAAATGGAAATTGTTATTTAAAAATTAAATTAAATTATCAAAGTTAATTTGTGATTTTAATCAAATTTAATTGTATTTTTTGGAGGAAATTGTAGGAAATCAAGCGTTTACACTTTGCACTTTTTGGAGAAAATTGGAAAAAATCAAAAGGCTTTACCATACGTCTACTGATTTCTCAACAAGAAAAATCTCCACATCACTTTTTCAAAGCACTTCCATGTACAGTTAAATAAAAAATTGGTTTAATTTCTGTCATAATTTCAGGAACCCACTGTTTTTTTCCGTTCATCGAAAAAATGCATATTACGACGAATAATTACCCGCTACTAATTTCAGGTAGTAAAAAAGCCCATGAAACTTTTTAATCACCGTGTAACCTCGTGAGCTCATCGAAACAACAGTTATACCGTCAAACATGAAATTTTCGACTGAAAAATCCTCGAAATTTTTATTACAATTTTACGATACGTTTCCACCGTTGGTACTTTCGCCGTTTAATCATTGAAATTTCGCGTATTACGGTCAATAATTAAGGCGTACTAATTACCAATGTAAAATGACAAAAAAACACGTGAAATTATCGATTACTACGCGAACCTGACGATTTAGTGGATTCGCAATTGAATGAAATTTTTTGAAAAATCATACCTCTTACAACTAACCTTCTTAACTCCCTCTTCTCGTCATCGACATCTCTACGACTTCTTAAATATTTATGACAAACCTCAAAACCACGTAAACACCATAAAACTAGTCTACCATCTAAAAATACCACCACAGTGTATCCTCTAATATAATCTTTTTAAAAATAGAAAAAATGACGTTTAATTTAGCGGTAATATTGTATTTAAAATATTACAACGAATTACGTAAATATCCAACTTCATTAACTCCAAACACTTCTTTTTCGAGTGTCAAACACATGAGACGCACTGCGATGTGCCTGTTGCTAATAGAAAAAAAAATGGAATCTCTAAACGACGTCCAGGAATCTGCTAACGTCGAACAACCTGTTCGGCTGCGATGTAATATCAAACGCGCGCGTATATTTTAGCAATTTCATCGAAACTACATCTCATTATATAATCGAATTTGAATGTTTAAATTATCCGGTTTTTTCCTTCTGCACCGTGTCTAGTGGTGTGTAATAGATAATCCGAAAAAATTATTTTTACTGCCTGCTGCTACGAGAATTATCATTTTCCACGGCGATAAATTTCAACGAGATGCGAGAACATTTGATAAACGGTTCGGTGAGGTGGGTATTCGGCACCGAAAATGGAGAAAAAAATTATTTTGTGTGAAAAATAAAAATTAATATTAAAAATACGCTATTTCATTTTATCTACGACTTGTCACGCCAAGGTAAAGGTTAAGAATGAATTTACCCGCGATGCACTCCAGGAAGTGATGTATGTACGTATTGGCAATTTTGACAGCATCTTTCGTCGACAAAATGGGCATAAGTATTCGTGTGACCTTTTTTTCAAAGCATATTGCACCCAAAACCCCTTCAACTGAGGAAATTTTAAAATTAATGAAACTCAACCCGACGTTGAAATTTTTTCATCACCCTATACCTGGAATTTTCCAATAAATTTAAAATTCCAATTACCTCGTGTTATAGTATGAGCGCTGCGCAACAAAAAAAGCCATATACATAATTCGCCTATCTTTGAAAATATTAAAGGCACCTCGAAACTTCAACTCATTGTAGCGCCTTCAATTTCAAAGTTATGCAAAATATACACATGACCTTTTTTACAGCTCTTTCGAATATCTATCAAAAAAACCGGTCAACTTTGCCAAACCAATAATTCCTTTCTACCTAACAAAGCTATCCTCTCGAGACACCTTATAGACGAAACCGTCGCACCAGAAAACCACAAATATGCATTAATAAAATACCACCACCGAACTGCGAAAATACGTAGAAATTCAAAGAACTCGTGATTTTCATCGTCGACAAATGCACGCCACCGGTTGAAATACCGGTTCATATATAAAAATGGCCATTTCTGTCAATACTCCACGCCACGCGTTCTACGTAAACAATAAAATTCGCCGATAAACTCGTCGTAGCGTTGCTTTAGAAGGCGAAAAAAAAAAAACACGTGGTAGACTTGGCCAAACGGTAGCCATCTGTTACACAAAAGAAGCCCCATTCATTGAAATCCAGAAGGCAATCAGTTCATCCAAGGCTGCTGCCGATAATCGCATAATTATCTATGTACAAGGGAGTGGTTACGCGATCGTTTCTTATCACATGTAAATCTTCCTCGTATTATATGTTACGTTTGCGAGTTATGAAAAGGCATCTACGACCTTCGTCGGGTCAATTACTAATAAAAAGGCTGCTCACTTGCGCTGGCCACAAAATTCCAACCTAATCCAATTAATAAGAAAGCCAGGTTTGATGACTTGCGAATGCCGGCGGCGCTATAGTTTTCATAATTTTTTCGTCCATACCTTGCCTCTTC
This sequence comes from Maconellicoccus hirsutus, assembly GCA_003261595.1. Lineage (NCBI taxonomy): Eukaryota > Metazoa > Arthropoda > Insecta > Hemiptera > Pseudococcidae > Maconellicoccus > Maconellicoccus hirsutus. The sequence goes on from QBDW01001704.1 coordinate 45,167, forward strand.
AATACCTTATAATTTATTCGTCCGAGTTTATTGGCGTAGTCACTAGGAAACCTTATCGATACATTTGCAACGTAACCGCTACGTGTGCGTGATTGCCATCTGACACCACTTTCGGATTATGCGAATAAATAATTCATCTGGCCACGAATCGATCTTCTTAAATCCTTCGGGCTGTCTTGAGCCAAGAATCGCCAAACGCCGCTAATGTTAACAACATTTCAAGATCAACTGATAACGCTAATCGAACCCTACGAGTATACACAGATTTAAAACGCATATCGTCTGGGTTCATCTTCCACTTGAACAGGGTGACTACGGGGTGACCATTTCGTACATGCGAAACCCCAACAGCCTTCAGGGGATCCTTCACTAACCAGGATATACCTTAAAACTCACTACGAACATCCGTTAAAAATACAAACATAAGTGTGCCCGTTTCATCAAACGGAATATGTATTCTTTCAATAAAACCATTAGCATCTTAGACCGATATTGCTAACAAAAACCTCATTAACTCTACAATATGACATCGTATTTGATGCTTTAATGGATTTTTGATGATGGTACAATATACGAGTATACACCATCTACACTAAGACACGTATACAATGAATACAATCGTATTCTCTAATAATAGTCGAGAACGCGACGATGAAAGGGACAGTTTCTTTTCGAAGGTTCGATTCTCTTTATCTCCACCAGACCTTCAACTTAACCTTAATACATTTTTATAACCGATACCTCTGATAAGTTCGACAAATAACACGTTAACACAGTTCTACATTAATGAACCAATTAGTGACCTTTACAACGTGAAAATTACTTCGAGATGATACCGCAAATAGCTTTTCCGCCGCGTATTTTATGATCTGCAAATTCGCGGAAACTTTTTAATTAAACGAGACTAATCATCGGTAACGCTTGTTCGATGACCAAATGGATCGATTGAGTGTTTTGCGGTCTTCAAAAAAAAAATTACGATTCTTAGGCAATGTTGAAAACTTGGTTAGAACGACAAGAATCTACAAAGCCTTGTTTACCCAACTCACGAACTATTGTCAATCTTCCGACATCTCACACGTGTCATTCTCACTAAACCTCTTCCTTTCTCCCCATAAGGAACTCTGCAATGAAAAAAATCACGTATTTGAAGGGGAGCGTGTTCCGGGGGTTGTTACCCTCGATCCGGTCACTTTTTGCCGCCCTCGAACGCTTTTTGATGCTCATCCCCACCTCAACACTAGATCATAGATAACGATTCATCATTATTTTTCAAAATCTTCGCTCAACTCATCTACCATCCTTGAAAATTCATTTAAATCACAATATATTTGCTTAAAATTGGGTAAAATTTCTACAAGTGGCTCAAATTTTATAAAAAATTTGCTTAAGAATTTTCAAAAATTGTTAAAATGTTGTCAAAATCATTCAAAGTTGTTCAAAATTTATCCAAAGTTGCGTAAAAGTTGCATAAAACGACTAAATTGATGGCAATTTGCTTAAATTGCACAAAAATTTTCAAAATGATGTTAAAATTATGCAATATTTGTTTGGAATTCCAAAAAATAGTCAAAATGTCGATAAAATAGTACAAAAAGGGATCAAAATTTTTTTTAATTTCCGTAAAGCCGTCAAAATGTTTTTTAAGTTGTTCAAAGCTGTACAATAACTTACTCAAAATTCCATACAAGTTGCGCAAAACGATTATGAGAATGAAAAATTTGGTTAAAACTGCAAAACCCCATCAAAACATTGTTAAAATTGCATTAAAGCCGTTAAAACATAGCTGAAGTAGTTTAGAATTTATTAAAATTTATTCAAAACTGCTTAAAATTACACAAAATAGTCAAACTGTTGTTGAAGTTGTTAAAAGTTGTTTGATATTTGCTCAAAATGGCATAAAAATGTTGTTAGAATAGTTTAGAATTAATCAAAATTTGTTTAAAATTGCGTAAAATTGCACAAAATTACATAAAATTGTAAAAGTATTCTTAAAATTGTTTAGAATTGATTAAAATTTGTTTAAAATTGCGCAAAATTTTGCTAAAATTGTTTAAAGTTGTGCAATTTATGAGCAAATATTAAACAACTTCAAACAATTTTAACAACATCTTGACAATGTTGCGCAATTTTAAATAAATTTTGACCAATTTTGTACACCTTCAAGCAATTTTGTACGAATTTTGGTCACTCTAAGCTATTTTAACAATATTTTAACAGTTTATATGCAATTTTGAGTAAATGTTGAACAACTTTGAACAACTTCAACAACATTTTGACAATTTCACGCAGTTTTAAACACATTTTGATCGATTTTAAACTGTTTTAACATTATTTTGATTAGTTTTCTTGCAGTTTTTAACCAAATTTTTCATCAATTTAATCATTTTGTGCAACTTTTTTTGTAATTTTATGCTAATATCAATCAACTTTAACAAAGTCTTAACTGTTTTTATGAAATTTTGAGCAAATATTGAATAATTTTAGCAACATTTTGATAATTTAGAGAAATTTATAGCGATTTCACACAAATTAAGATCGATTCGAACTGCTTTAACATTTTGAGTTTCTTTGCAATTTTAACCAAATTTTACATTAATTTAGTCGTTTTGCTCAACTTTTATGAAATTTTGAACAATTTTAACTACATTTGGAAAGTTTTACTCAAATTTAACCGTCAGCTATTAACCTTTCAAGCATTTTACAATTCTCTCACTATCCCTTGCTTCCAGATATTGCAAAATTCCAGTCGTTTTAGCCTCCATACAAAATAAAACTAATCAAAAAATTGAAAATACGACAACATTAAGCATTGATTTCACATCCATCGTCGCCACATTTAAAATCTCTCATACTCTTCATTTACTTCCATAGCACACGCATAAACATCACCCTTCACACCCACTGCCATCATTCCCGCTTCGGGCGGCTACTCTCGGCAGAAAATGAAACCAGCTTCTGTTTTATTCACCGTGCACAATAGAAAGGGAAATAAAAACCGCGAAGTTCACTGAAAAAAAATCACTCAAGAGGTAACCTTTGCGGGCGATAAAATTTCACCTTTTATAATTGCAACTCGTGCAGAAGCGAAATGATTTTCGCAAATGTCTATCACGCTGCTCCATTTCCAAGGTTCTATTGAAATTTAAAAAGTAAAAATTTATTATCGCTTTATATGGGCAGCTACTTAAAAAGTATAAAAACGCGGCAATTAATTGCCGTATAACCACTCGATAACCTACTCGACGTCTCATCAAGACAATGAATGATATCCGTTACGATGCCTACACATACCGCAGAAACTAATTTGTCCTCAGGCCAAATATTACCGTTATCATTAATGAACTTCTTTATAGAAATGGTTCGAAGCGAATGCTCACTCGTAGGTAAATTGCTCGTACTTTTTGTGTTGTTTGCGCACGTAACTTTATAAGGTGCCAGATCGATAAAAAGACCTTTTTATCTATTTTGTTCTATCGAGCGAAGAATGAAAATTGTACTAGTAACACCGTTTCAGTACCGGATTCTGGTAGAAGGGGCGAAAAAAGTACGTAATTAGTTCATCGTCGCGGAATATTAACGGCGGTGTCTGTCGCGAGGTTATTTCAGTGGAAATATCGTGTTTCCTGTTGGGAGCAAGGTTTTTTGATTTTGGGAGCATTTCTAAAAAGTGCTCACTTCGACATTGGAGGACTGGTGTCGTATTGATTGATTGGATTTACCAGGAGGTAAAAGCGGAGGTCGTAAGAGATGAGCCCACTTCTTTGTTTACTTTTCTTCGAGTACCTTTCACGCCTTTTTGCAAGTATTTCCAAAAGATGCTGACTTCCATATCCATCCTGGAATAAGACCAATAAAATTTCCCAAAGACCAAGAGTGGCAGATAGGAGGAAATTGGAGTCCATAGCTCATAAAGATCTGTCTCCTTTTCTCGTCTTTTCCTCCAGCCCTTCAAACATTCATTGTCCACGTTGACTCCAGTAACCACCCCAGCAGGGCTTAAAAAACCATAGGATGCAATACATAAGAAAAGATGATCCGATTACTAATAAACCTCCCTCTGCTCTTCTCTTCTTCTCTTGCAGTTATTTCACAGCCCTTCTGAGAGGATTTCCAAAAAATGCTGACTCAAATATCCACCGCAGGAGGGCTCACGAAAACAGCACTAGAAGAACTTCTACAATACCAAGAATGCAAACCATACGACGAGCCTCTTCGTCGACTCATTTCCATATGCCGAACCCGAATCCATCAACCAATTCCTAATTTAGCCATCAATCTTTTTCGCATACATTCCAACTGCTCAATCACGACTTACAAGTCAAAAATACACTAGCTGAATCATCGAACAATTCACCCCTCCTTCATAATCTGTTTGTAAACATTACACCATGATAATTGGCCGATCGATACCGAAGATCACCGTCAATTAATCGACTTCAGTCACATCATCTCGTACCTTGAACCATCGACGGTCTCCGCAAACACATCGTGCCCACCACACTTTACGAGGAAGGTCTGCTAATGATATTTGAGGCAAAAATTTCCATTATATACCTTGACATACACATAACGTACTATTTACGCCGAGAATTAGTCTCGAGCGTTGAAAATTATATCATTCGCGTTGAACACGCTGACGCGGCTACTACGAATTTTCCATCTTTGTCTTTCGCTTTTCGTCTCTTTATTGACAGCATTTACACGTTGATATTCCGATCACGTATTCCACTTATCACGCGTAGAATCACTTTTCTTACTTTTGCCGAAGATTCAAGGTGATCACGCTTTACGATGGAAAAGCACGTTAGAACGCCAGGTTTTTTTTTCGAGCCTCGTTCCAAGATTATAATAATCATCTACACACCTTAGAATACGAAATTAAAAACTACAAATCAACGATATTTATTTTCTGTACACCCTATGATTTTTTATTAATAAAAAAACAACAACAACAACGCCGAGGCATATTCGAAGCGAAAAAAAGTATTAGTTCGCGGCTTATTTACGCTATTAATTAGTACTTCTGTAATGGCGTACGTTAAAAGGCACCTGCCCGTCTCGAACCGATTTGAACTTGAAAACGGATAAATCGTGCTGTTGCAATTCTACGCGTCCGCAGAAAAAAAAACGTGCTCGATGCAAATTAATTTGTTAAGAAAGAGCAACCACGTAGAAAAAAATCAACATTGTTATTCGTCGTATTATGTTTTGGAATTGTGTAAATGTTGAAATTAACCTGAGATTCGTGATTCGAATGCACTTGACCAAAATGTTACAAGAGGGTAATTATTTTCACATATGAATTCCCCGTATCGATTACTTATTCGTGAGCTCTTCGACGAAGCCAATAAACCATCGTACGTAATTATTTTACAAGCTTCTTCCATCTTGTGGTTTAAACATACCAAACATTACGAATACTTTGAGAAAAACACAGGTAAGATCCTTCATCCGGTCACTAAGCACATATCCTTATCATCGAATAAATTCCACCTTTAATCGACGCCAGTCTGAAATGTCCAGTGTCCACCTGCCGAGCTGCTGGACCTTACCGAAGTTACGCTTCCATGGAATACCGTTGGCGCCTTCCAAAATGAAACAATTGCTTACATTCTTTTTAATCGAAACCCTCGAAAAATCTCCAGAGTTGACGCCCCATCGACATCTCTCGCGCAGCCACTACTCACCCTCGCTTATCATCCCACTAAAGGGTTGCTCTTGAATCATTCGTACGTTGACCGAATCCCTTCGTTGTTTCGCTACCAATTACAACCGAGACAATGGCTTTTGCGCAAACAATACCTCCGGACATCCTTTTCACAATCGCCAAGGCAACGAACTCGGATGCAATCGTAACTAAGGGCGGTTGCCTTTATAATTCGTACTTCCTCAATATTCCATTCCAATTGCTCGATAATGGTTGAATTTCACCCAATAACGTGGCTCGTTTAATTGCACGCCGAAAGAAATTTACGCGAATTCAACCCTTATGCAACCCCTATGTTTTGCTTTCTCATTTGTTTTATTTTTTTTTTTTAATGGCGCAATGCGAGTTGTAAAATCGTGGTGACATCATGGAACTAAAATACGAAAAATATTACGTCATAAAATAAACAACATCTTCGTCGCGTTAAATAAATAATTTTAACGTGCCAGTGACGTAATTCTGTGTAAATCATTGGACCAAGAAATAAATCTCGAGACGTTTCATCGGCTTCAGAGACGGTGAAAAGTTTTCAAATTTCTTAATATGAAAAACCTGCAATTTTCGCAGCGCTATCGAATTTATCACGCGTAAATTTCACCCTAGATTTGATAATTAGAAGGTTGCAATATTTGAAAAATTTTAAAGCTCTGTAACTCTTGAAATAAGCGAAATAGGGAAAAATCGAATTAGACATTTTTAATAGAACTTTTTGAGTGTGGAAAAATTGGTTATGTTAAAATTTCATCAAATTTCTATATTAAGTGAGGTATGACGCTTTGAAACTTTAAAAACTCGATAACTTCTGAAATATGCCATGAAAAAAAAATTGAACTGAACTCTTTCAGTAGAACTTCTCATTTGCTTTGTATTGCCAGGAAGAAATTGAAAAAAATCACGATTCGTTCATTTAAAAACTTTTAGAAAATAACACTACTTATGGCATTTATGACAAATTACCAGTAACTTACAAGTCATTACCTGTAAATAACCTATAATTACTTGTAAATGACTTGTAATTACCTGTAAATGACTTGTAGCTACCCATAAATTACTGTAATTACCCGTAAATTACTTGTAATTACCTATGAGTTATTTGCAATTACCGGTAAATTACTTGTAACTACCAGTTAATCACTTGTAAATACCTGTAAATCACTCGTAATTACCTGTAAGTTGTCAGTAATTTTACTTATAATTATCGGTAAATAATTTTCAATTTTATTCATTATAACTTGCAATTTTTTAATAATTACGACGAGTGAATTACCCTAATTATCGGTAAATTACCTGTAACTAACGATTGATTTGTAGTAATTACCGGTAAACTACACATAGTTACACGTAATTACCGGTAAATTACACGCAATTACCGGTAAATTACACGCAATTACGCGTAATTACCGGCAAATTACACGCAATTACGCGTAATTACTGATAAATTACCAGCAATTATCGGTAAATTACACGTGATTACAGGTGGTAATTACCTGTAATTAATGATAAATTACCAATAATTGCCAATTTTTGATATTTGTTGGAGGTATAAGAACGTTTTCAATCTCAAAAGCTAAAAAGTTTTTCGGATAAATTTAAAAAATTAATCTACATTTTGCCAAAATGCTTTCTTTCAAAATTCAACACATTCCTTCAAATACGTCACGTTAATTTCATTTTTTAATTGCATTCCCTTGAATATTTCAGCTAGAAATATGTTCAAAATAGTCATTTCATGGGTATTAAAACAGGTTTGTTTTTTTTTTAAATAGGAAAATTCAAAACTTGAATAAAAAAATCACTAAAAATACACAACTTTTGCAAAAGCTCCAACTCGAAGCTTATTTTACGATCTTCGTTGAATTACTCCTTCGTTGAAATTATTCAGCATTAAAACCGAAATATGTGGAAATGACATCTCTACGCATCATTAGGAAAAAATGCAAGTGCGCGGATTTTTCTCCCCTTAGACATTGGACGAGTTTTCATCATGCATCATTACTCCGTTGCGTTCGCTATTACCACGCAATGGTAAAAATTCGCCGCAACTGTTTTCCAACACAAATACCTAAACCTCATTCCACTCCTCAGCCACGCTGATTAAACGGTAAACGCATCCAAAACATTTCATAATTAACGACTGGTATAAATCACACCAGCAGTCAAATACCACGCCGTAAACACCAATATATCAATCTCGTACGATAATTAGATACGCCGAAGACTGAATTATATCATTTTCACGACGCGGTCTCATCAGAGAAACTTCATTCTCGATCGAACTCTTTTGGCGCGTATTTTTCAAACATCTCTTCACCAAATTAAAATTCCACTCGTCGAAGGCTCGTGGTCTAAGTCGTAAACGTCATCACGTACGTTTTGTCAAACACTACAAGGGCAATAAATATTTCAGATTGGTTTACCCTTGCATCTAAATGGAAAAACTTACACGTTGTGATTTTCAAATCACACAACATGTTGCCAAAGGTGTCAAACAATTCATCGATTCGATAATAAAACTGTTTACTCGGATAGTTTTCGACTCAACCCTGATGATCTCATGGTGAAGATATTGCGCGTAATTTTTTCTATAAAAACACGTATTTCTCAGCGAAAAATTTCCCATGGAACTAATTCCAGGGCGGGACCCTTTCTGGGGTGCTTTTATCGAATACCAAAACGAACGTTTATCATTTAATGACAGGAAATGCACGAGCTCAAGTTCACTCGATCATGGTGGAATATTAAAAATACGAGATCACGTACGCAACGAGAACTACTGGTCAGATACGTAGTTACGTACCACGTACGAATCTTATCCACGTATTCGTGGCCAAATATGCGGTGATTTTACCATATTCCTCGAAACTCCTGCGAGCTCTTGGATTTTTCTTCAATCGTAAAAATACCCAATGGATTTCTCACTTAATTAAATCATGTTGGGAAGCGCGTATAATTTTACGATCTAGATTATCAACTTCTCACTTTCCATTTTTTTCGATTATATAAAGACGAAAAAAAAAACATCCGAAAACAAATCAATTCGTTTTATAAATTACCATACATTCGATAGAATTTCCACATTTCGTGCCTCGTAACCGGTTCACCTATCAAATGATACGAACTCTACATGTCGACTATGGAGCACGTTTCACGAATAAAAATTTTATTCGTAATTAATATCGATTAAGGTTGATAGCGTTTATCGAGTCGTTAAAATTAATTTAAAAAATTCTATTGTTCTGTGCCATAAAAAATATAGAAAACGATAGAAAACACCCCGCCGCATTTTCACACCGTAACACCTCGGTTAATTGCTTCAAAAGGAGAAACCTTCATGGAGACTTTCTCGAAGTCAGGTCATTTGCCGAATGAACGTGATTCGTGAATAACATGGTCGGATTGTCCTAGCCGTATACTAATTACTCCATGGAGGCTTCGAAAAAGGTCTATAAATGCTGACCTTTTCACGGTAACAATGCCGCAGAAACGTGATGCACCTGTACTTATTGGTCATTTAGGGTATTCGTAGGCTCAAGTGCTACACGAATGTATACAACCGCTTCCTTAGTTCGTCTTTACACATAATGGACAGTTCCGGTGAAATTTCATCCTCCGATGGGTTTTATCGAGGCATTTTTACGACATCTTAAACACCCTGAGCTTTTCATCGCGAGGGTTATAAATACCACATTTTTGTTCCGTTTCACACCATTTTTCTATAAATCACTGGTCACTTCACGATGCCAATTTGCCTTCCAATATTTAACCAGGCAACCCAACTCACGTGTATTGTTTCAATAATTTATAATCGATCAGTGGTTTGAAAAATATTTTTCGTCGTCTCGCATCGTCAACATGGGAGAAGCCGAACATTATGAGCAGCTGGTGGGAAATTAACTTCACATTTTGATATAACATCTTCGATGAAGTGATCACAAAAGGATGCGGGTTATTAGCGTTTAACTACTCATATTTCGAAAGTTATAGTCAACTAAATACATATAACTGTTCATTTGTCTACCGAACGAAAGATTACCATAGCGACACGAAGCTGGAACATTTTGCAGAAATAAAGACGCCAAAATATACGAAAACTGGTTTCGCGATATGATTTAGTCGAGATTGTAGAATATTTTTAGATACTTTTATAAAATGTAAGTAGCATTTGTACGTTTACAAAACATGCCAAAAATTTATTACGATTATTTTTTTTCGCGACAACAAACCTCATTAATTATGTCTTAAGTCTTTGCAAAGAAATTCGGATACAAGTCAAAAAAACATTAAAAATTTATAAATGACATAATTCCAACGTACTGCAAAAAATTGGAAATTTTCATAAAATATTCATTTTTATTGATCTAAATACGCGATAAAAAATTTAACCGAAAATTTCCTCTAATATTTTGTATAAAACGTTTCAAAATATATTGAAAAAAATATTATGCTAATCTGATAAAATTCGGAAAACCAGTTATCTGAAAAAAATACCTAATAAATAATATTCAGAAAAAATGGAATTCATAATCAAGATCGTCGAGCATTTTTATAAATATTTTTATCAAAGGCTTCGTGAAGTTTGCTTGACCCGCTTTAAAAAAAAATTTCCAGGCAGCTGTCCCTCTGAATAATGAAGAAAAATATCTCCTCACCTCCTCCCCTCAATAATATCAATACCGAAATGGTCAAATATTCCCTTAAATGTTTTAAAAATTAGCAAAAATTGACAATACTGCGGCGTGGCATTAGTTCAGTTGATCTAAGGGGACAGTTACATTTTGGAGGGGGAGAGGGGCACTAGAAAATCCATGTAGCAAATTATAAATTGAAATTTGGCGATCAGTCAGCTTATTCAGGTTGAATCAAACTGTGGTAAAAAATTAGTCATATCGTTTGAATATAATTTCTGAACTTAATGTGCACCTTGCACTCATTTTACCCCCTCTTCCTCCTCCATTTTTCAAATATCCCATTCTGGGATGTTTAGCGGAAAAATTCAAACCCAGAAAATTTTTCATGGAAATGATCAAGGACACCATCAAAACGAACATGTTGAAAGTTATAAGCTAAAAGTAATTTTTCAAGTCGTGGAAGGAAGTTGGTACCTCAAAAAAAACATATTTGGGTAATTTTTTGCATTCATCTCGGGAAAAATTGCTTTTCCATGAAAAATAGTTTAGTTCAAAATTTAAGAACATAAAAGTGTTGCACTTGGAAGATCTACCTAAAACGTGCTCAATAGTCTATCAAGACCCCAAATGTGAAATTTTATCGAAATTGTGGAAATCTAATGAACTATTTTCTTTAAATAAGTACACGCTGATGGTGAAAATTGAATTTGTTGAAAAGTTGATCTGCTGAAGACTTACTTATTTTTACTCCATTATTCGAAAACCAACACCATCTCAAGTATGTCCAAATTTGCACTTACCTAGAAACAAAAAAAAATTTAAAAATTATTAAAAGGTCATAAAAGTCATTTTAAAGCAAAATTCAAACAAATTAACGAAAAATACAAACATGCGAAACGAACACGATCATCTCATTTCGCCTTCATTCCATCAATACCTCACGATCCAACAACAAAGCTACCACGCATGTCAAACAAGTTGCCTATCCAAACATCCAGAAGCACAACAATTCTCCACACACTCCAAACACCTTACACACCTTCTTACCAACCCAGCGGTACTTTACACCGATGCAAACCACAATGTAAAAAAATACTCATTACGTCACACCGCCTATTTTTCAATTCGCTATCAAAGATGCGACCGCCGTTACAACTTAAAATAACGGATTCATAGACACCAACATCTTTTCGCACTTTGGAATTTTTTTTCTAAAACCGAGGAAAAAAAAATCGAAACACGGAAACGTATAGCATTCTATGTCACACCCATAACACTTCATGTGCCAAGTAAATAGTGAAATCAGTCATGCTTCACATGATCAAATAGTTTGTAGAATTCGTGTTAAGCCACGTATACGTTGCTTATACCGAGTTGACATTATCGCTATTATGGCTACGAAATTTAATGGTGAATTCTGTCGATTGTCAACGTACAAAAATATCATTCGAATCCCCAACGAGTTCAGAGCTTTGTATGTTGCCAATTGGGATTATTTTGCTGCATTAATCACGTTTATTGTTTCCACTTCGGTCTTACATACGCAACGAGGTAATAAATTTGGGTCTAAATGTGGTTGGAATTCCGAAGAAATGTTATATCGACGATTGTGAGGTATTTTAAGCGATGTCGTAGTCGAATGGGGAGTAAGATGGAGTCTTACACTAGGTACTTCGATGAGGCAGCTCAAATTTTGAATTTTTAATGACATAATTTCCGAAATAATTTTTCAATTTTGTCGATTGTTTTCGAAAAATAAAAAACAATTTGCGCGTTAATTAAACTTTTGTAATAAATTTTGTACTTGCTCATCACGGTAGCTTCGGAGGAGGAGGGGAGGGAGGTTACAGTGATATTTCAGCATTGGAGTTTCAGCATTCACATGACCCATTCGTTGAATTATGTCAGGAGTCTGATTATTTTCAAATTTTAGAAGGGTATTTTGAAAATCCAGTAATCGATTCTTGGTTGTGTCAAAAATTCGATGCATTTCAAAATGTAACCAGTGCTTTTGAAAGAACTTTCTACAAGTTACAAAAAAAGTTATAGTAATTTTTCGCCTACCTTCAACACTGCGAGCGCTACAAGCAAATTTTGAAAATAAGTAAAAATACGAATAGCATTTACTAATTTATAAAAATGACTTAAGCACAAGCGTGTTAAAATATTTTTTTTAATTAATATAATCAAAATAAGTTTTAAATTTAAATTTATTCCGTAATTAATAAGTCATTAAAAAATTAAAATTAAAATTTTTAATTGTATTTATTATTTTTTTTTTCAATAACTTTTTAATACTTATCTTTATAAAATTTCAATTGTAATTTTATAAATTCTTTAATTAAATTATTAATTTAACTAATAATCAATAGTAAATGAAATTAATTTCTAATCTTTCAATTTTCTGAACATTTTCAGTACTCTTTAAAACTGTTCCTCAAAAAAAAAAAAATGCTCGGTATATTTGAGGATAACCTAATACGAGTATGTTTTATTGATCTTTTTACCAGTTTCAATAAATTGTGACGATCCTTTGTCTACCTTCAATATTTAAGGCGCTTCAAAACATCAAAATTTCACGTTTCCTTCAATTTTCGACGTAGATTTCGGAACTATTGTACTTTCTCTTCCCTGAGCCAACGACAGTGAAACTGGGTCCGGGAAAAGTAGATTAAGCCCTTTCTCAATTGTCGCCTTCACTTGTTTTAATCTCAAGAAATTTGGATTCAACTTCCAGTACTTCATATTCTTTTCTCCTTCTTCTTCAACACTTCCAAAGCAGCAAGGTGTACTTCACTTTCTTCCACTTTTTCTGCTGTTTTGGATGATGCAACGTAATTGAAAATTACCAAATTTTTGGATTTTTTTTCGAAACACCCTGTAATCTTTGAATAGCCACACGTGTCTGGTAACAACGAGGGCTCACTGCGGAGGCTTCGATGATAATTTAAATCTACGTCTTAATGAAAATTTTAATTAGCTTTAAAAAAATCAATTCAATGTACCTCGTTATCTGTTCTTTGTTGTATTGTGCAGACATGTTTTTTTTTTGAAGCTCTATGCTCCTTTTATAAAGGTCCAGACCTTGGTAAAGCTACGATTGGGTATAAAATCACGCTCGTTGAGGTACGATTATTATTTATCGTGTGTGTTCGATTAAACGTCGCCGTAATCATGATTATGTTACAAGATAATATTGGCATTAAGTATTCGTATAGTTTTACGATAAAAGTACGCTCGTACGTGGATTTTTCTCGAACTTAGAAAGTGTACGCGTCTACTTGAACCGAAGGACGTTCGGCTTTTAGTTTCATTCAAATAATTGTAGCCGCAGGCAAATAGTAATCCACGACTGAGCTGAGCTACTGGTGTAACTTGTCTGCGGTACATGGCACGCATATGGTAATTTTTCACTATTTTCAAAACATTCTAAGGAAGTACGTGAATTGAAATTCACAAAGTTATAATTTTCAGGTAAATGTCAAGGTTAGCCATGAATGCTCAATGAAATAGCGCACATTTGGCCAGCTTTGGTAGCTCTCGACGTATACGAAACGTTTTAAAACGATTATCGTATTAGTTACACTTTCATTTCGGCTACTGCGAGATGTCGATAAACATTATAATTTAATAAGGCGCTGGTTTTTTTGGTTGTTTCCTCGTTTCGACGAATTTTACATTATGTAATCAGCTAGCGCGAGGCTTTTGTTGCGACCGTAGCAATTGGGTCGCTTTTTCCCCCCTTTCGTAATGAGATTATGGAACTATTGTGATGAAAATTTGGCTTATTACGAGCGTGAGATTGTCGATCATTTGCGCGGCCATCGTGTTTCAGGCGCATCTCGAGGCGGTAATTTTTTCGAGTAATTTGTCGCTTGCGCGGTGCTGAGCGACGGAAATGGGACGTTTGGTGATGAAGGTGAATTAACGTCGAATTTGCGACGTTGAGCGAGCGGTGGGTGGTGGGAATTCACTAGAGAATGAGTAATTTTGTGTGCAATGAGATGGTGCAGTTGGTTGAAAATTCACGACATGAAAAGATGACGAATTGATAAGCTTTGTGTGTGGGTGATGACGTCATTTCGAAATTTAAGATTTATGCAGCTATTATATTTTGAAAATAAATTCAAGAATGAATGCGCATTCTTTCGCGTTCTAAAGGTTCCCACATAGAATTATAGAATTCATATGAAAAATAGGAAAAAAAATCGAACAGATTTAAGAGCCTTTGAAAATTAAAAAACCACTTAACGAAATTTCTGTTGATGTAATAAACTAACAAATTTTGAAAAAGGACAATACATTTTTTGCCCATCTTTAAAAATTGAAGGTGCCTCAGAAAATGAAATTTATGCAGCCCAAGAAATATTTCGGAGCAGTGACGTAATTGGGGGCGAGCTCGGGTACATCGAGCCCGTTCCAATAATTTCTTGCATCGCTGTATTTTTTTAATAATTGCAAAAATTCAATTTTTTATTTTTTGAAAAGACACGAAGAAAAGTCTACATGCAAAAATTTGCTCTTCTCAACTCCTAAAAATTTTAGTATAAGCAATTTTAACCTCCGATCAACCCCTGGTCTACAACATTCTGTGCTGATGCAAATTTCATGCAGTGAGGGAGCGAGGGGGAGTGATATGAGTAGTAATTCCATGGGCGATTTTCAATCAAATTTTAAACGATTCAAGCAAATTGTACGTAAAAAACTTACAGAAATTATTAAAATTGCACGCCTCACAATTTTTTTTCAATTTTCTCAATTTGAATATCGTTGTTGAAAAAATCCCCCCCTTTCCTCATGTCCGAAAAATCCGCTACAATTCTTCGGATTGTGAATTTTGCTGAAAAATTCCTAAAAAAAATTCTCCAGATTCTCGTTAAATTTCTCACTTTATTAGAAACACGGAGAAGA
>QBDW01001705.1:0-31592 GCA_003261595.1 Maconellicoccus hirsutus
TGCGCTGGAGGCTCCAGAACGGCTCGCCGATGCGATTTTCGGGTTCAGCGGGTTCGAATTAGGGGGAAAACATTTCTTTCGTGATTTAAAATTATTTTTCGATATTTTTTTTATTTATTTTTTTTTTATTCTTTATTGTTAATCGAAAATTTGCCAAAAATCGAAAAGTTAACTTGGGCAGCTAAAATTTTGGTTTTGGGGGTTTTTTGACATGCTCTTTTCAAAAATCCAACTCCCATTCAAATCCGAGCCGGACACCTCGAGAGCTTCCCTTGTTAGTTTACTTTACTTTTTTCATTTTAATTCTCTATTTTTAATAGAAATTTCGTAATTTTTAATTTTCAAAAATTCGCCAAAAATCGAAAAGTCAACTTAGGCGACTAATATTTTCCTTTTGGAGGTTTTTTGACATGTTCTTCCCAAAAATCTAACTTTTGTTCAAATTCGAGCCGGTCACCTCAAGAGGTTCCCTTGTAATTTGAAACTTGAAAATTTGTTCGACAAAATCTATCAAATTCTCAAGCATAAAGCAATTGAAACCTCTCCAAAAATGACCATATTTCTGTTTCAAAACAAGATAGGTACCTATCAAAAAATGAAATGGTATAAGTGGAAAATTTATTCACTCATATCTTAACCATTATTTGAACTCTAATCTATTTGAATATCACAGACGATTTAACTTGCATATGGTTACTAATAGCGGTGTCTTTTTGTTATACCCGAACGAGGAAAATTCAAGGGTTTAATTAATCGCTGGAAAATATGGTGTTATGGAGCCGTCTGTAGAAAAGTGGACAAGTTATCGCTTAAATCCTTTAATTCAGTCGAGTTATTAATTAGCAGCCTAATAAAGGGTTAATTTTAAATACATTTTGTAAATTTATTCATTAAAGTAGAATTATGGAAATGCAACGGCTCGGGTTGTTTTGCCTGCGGTACATATAAAACTTTAAGGAGAAAATGCCGAGTAACTTCGTACCTTTAAAATTAACTTAAATCTCGGGGGATTATTTTTACGTTGTTGCGCGTCAAACTGAGACAAAAATGCAGAAAAGTTTACCGAAACTAGTAAGACGATGCGTCTAGTCTTCATTAAAAATTAGCATCCAACGTCGCGTTGCCGTATAGATGTATGTAGAAAACTACTTGAGATGACCGCATCGTTTTCAACGTAGCTATATATACAGTACAGAGTACACATGTATGCACAATATTCGAAATATATGTACGTCAAGTAATTCTTAATTGTCGGCAAAACATATTAAGGCACGTTTCTTTTATGAATATCCGAAGAAAATACGTACCAAGTATATAGAAATGCATTGGAATAATAATACGTGAACTGAAAAAGGCTAGCGCGTTTAGTAGCGCTGTTTTTGTACAAGTACTGAGTCCTTTATCTTGGACTAAACGGTCTTTTGTTGAATAACAGCAGGAAATTGTCGGTTAACAAAGCCTTAATTCAAAATAAATTGAATAAACACAACCCTTTGTTAAATGGCGGGAAAGGCTTTTACTTTTGAGATATTCCGTTTTACATGATCGTCCGCTTTTAGTGCAGTATCCGTGGTATCGTTTACCAGGTTTAATATCTCGTTGGCTTTTGTTTTAGACCGTCTTGGTTTATTTCAATTTCCTCGTAGCTTTTTTTTTATTTTAATATCGCCTTCTCTTCCCTTTCAGTTTCAAAGGAATGTAGAAGGTATTGTATTGGTAATGTTTGCGTACCTATAATATCTAGTATATGCTTAAATTGCAGGAAAAAAAAACGTTGAAACTATCTAACGATATAATTTTTGATCGAATGTTTACACTTCAACGTTATTCACTTAGTATTTCGATCATGCAAAGCGTCGCGCGTATATTTCCCGCGACGAATATCGTTTACAAGAAATTCATAACGTAAGTAGGACACGTCACGATGAAGGTGGCTTTTTAAATGGTCTACGACCGCGTGTCACGAAAGACAATGCTCACAGGTTGGATTGATTTTCAAACCTGATTCTTCTCTAAATTGGTGTTCATTAATCAAAACAGAAAGCTACTGAAATGAAAACTAAAATTAAACGACGCCCATTACTTTCATAGCCGGAAAATTACCCCCTCTATGTGCATTTTTTTCTTTTTTTACTGTTGGTAAACTATTCTGTCAAAGTTACGCGGCTCGCAAGTTTTCCACTTGCCTTGGTTTCGGTGATGCTGTCGTTATGCTGTTAGTCGCTACTTCATCAGCCGCAGGGAGCGTTAAAAAATGTAACGCTTCAGTGAATTTGATAGGTCAGTTCGTGATTTTGTCGATAAACCGGCTGCATCTATCTTTAATGGAATGACGGCTGATATTTTTTTCCTCTGTGGTACCTACTACCTACCCGTAGCAGTTTACTATTATTCGCGAATTTATACGCTTTTAATGGCTGAATCAGCGAATGGAATAATTTTATTACAACTTCCTAGATATACTTACAATGATTTGTGGCCGAACTTCACCATGTACGTTCTGAAGATTCATATCAATAAAATGAACTCATTTATAATTGAAAATCGATTCATCTCTGTTGAATATATCGAAAAATTCGTCTTCCGGATGATATTTTTGAACAAAAATTAAAACGTGGCATTTGAAAACATGACGACAAACGTGACATTCCATTGACGTGACATCAATTGGAACGTGACGCTTAAAAACACGAAGACAGTGAAACGCGATGCTTAAAAACGTCACGACAATGGTAACAGAAAACGTGATGTGACACATAACTGACAAACGTGACGTGACTCTGCACATGACTAAACACGACAACAAACGTGACACCGTGTATAGGTGACGTGAAGAAAACGTTACGTGGCACGTGACTAACAAACGTGACGCGACTCTTCACATGATCGAACACGACGACAAGCGTGACATCATGTGAGGCGGCGTGAAGAAAACGTGTTGTGGCACATAACTGACAAACGTGACGTAACTCCACACATGACTGACATCAATTGAAACGTGACACTGAAGAACTCGACGACAAACGTGACATCCAATATCCCTTGGAATTCTTCAACAGTATTGACGTCATGATTGGAAACATTTTTCATGCATTTTCAAAATAAATATTTGTACCGTCTAGGAGAACTGCGCAGTTGAACGGGATGTCTAGTATAAAATGAAAAAAACGAATTAATTTCGATAAGTAGTACAATAATTTAAAATAAAAATTATTTTATACCTCATTTAAAATTTCATTTTTCTTATCCAACGTGCGGTATCGCTTCGCAAACAACCATTAATTGCATTTTTTTTTTAGACGAATAACAACGCTGTACCGCGATGAACTAAATTACCTACAAACAAATCCCCAATTATAACTTGAGCCCGGGGAAAATTATTAACTATAATTTTACTAAACAATATCACGAAACTGAGTTAATTTTTAATCAGGAATAATTTTTAGACATTTTTAATTAAAGGTAGATTTTTGCGAGAGCAAACACATATTTGGAGTTGGTTAATCAGCGGTATAGCGACAACCCTCTTTTTACATGAATTTATAACTAGAAAAGCGTACACGCTTTATCCGCATTTAATCGTGTATATTCTAAAGCGCTGTTATTTGGACATAATTTATTGGCCTAATTTAAACAATATGTTAAAACAAACAATATTAACATAACCGCCATTTTAACGGTTATCAGTTACGCTGTATTCTTAAAATCGTTTAAGAAGCCAGTTGTTTATTTTATTCGACGATCGAAGAAATAGAATATTAATTTACCTTTGATTTCATAAAAGAAAAAAAAAGAAAAGAATGAAATTCATTTTAATGGAAATTAGTTTTCGTCAACGTTTTTACTTCACGTCTCAAAGAAAACGCTTGAAAAATTTTCGTGACACAGTGATATCAATTTCTGATATTGAATAGAAATCACGTTTCTTGTTCGGAAATGAGCGGCAATAAAAGGTTGCGGTTAGTGGGAAAGTTTCTTTCTTGGATGACGAAATTAGTAGATTTTTAAACTTCTGTGATATGAATGAGAGTACTTGTGATAAATGATTTTACAAATGGGCGTGTCACTTTTTTCCCGTATTAATAATACGCTTGTTGCTATCATGTCTACAGAGATTTATGATCCCTTTAAAGGTGATAACGATATGACAAGTTCACTAATTTATCAACGTTCGGTGTGATATGTCCAACTTGAATGTACCTACTTCTAGTGAATTTATGCGGGTAAACGTAGAATATCAGCAAATGCCTTTTTGAGAAAATACCCGAATAAGTTTTTCCTCGATTTTGAAGTTGATTTTTCTATGGGAGAAGAAAAGATTGTTATGAGGTAATAAGATCACACGAGTGATGAAGTCGAGCCAGCGGTGTTGCTTTTGACCAAACATGCTGAATAAATTGCATAACAGAATGCCGTAAATATAAGAGTCGCGTTTTTCAGGCGAACAGTATGCAATTTTTTAAACATATAATTATACAACGCACTCGTGCCAGGTTTGCAGGTTCATCGCAGACTGGACTCCTCTATCTCACTTCGTTAAACAGTTATAGTCATTCTAACTTCATCATTTTAATAATGAAGGAGCGATATAATCTTTAATTTCAATATTTTATGAATTACTTGGTAAAAAAGAAATACAGAATATCATTTTTTATCTAGATTTGCGCTAGATTTTCAGTACCAATAATTTAAAACATTAAAAATAAAAAATAAAATCGAGATTTTTTTTCAGTTTCAGTTTTAAAATTGAAATGGCTTTAAATTAATAAAATGTGAGAGAGGAGTCTGGTTTGCGCCATTTAAAAGCTCAACGTTTTTTCGTCTGAAACAACTCATAATATTGAGGTCTAATGAAGAAACTTTTCTAAGATTTCTTCAAAAATGTAAAAAAAATTGAATTTCAAACACTTTTTATCAGATATTTAATACGGTAAGGCCTTCTCGATCACCTAGCACAATGATCCACCTCACTAGAAAATTCTACATACGCATACAACTTCCCATCTATCACGACTATCGAGTAACGCGTTGTCAAAAACGCAGAACAAAATTTAAAAAAAAATTTCAACCGAACATATCTCTGCCCCTTCAATGCACAGGGTGGGCAAATATGCATACATGAACTTGGCATGAGTGGGCTACATCGCTGGTGAAGGGGTGCTAACCTGTATCGAGACATCCTGTAGAAGAGTAAGGGTTCGCGAAAGAAAGCTTTTTTCTAGAAATAAATCAATTACATAATTACGTGTATTTATTCAATTTAAATCTCATCAAGTAACAATTCACGTGAAAACTATTCCATAATATGATTTATTGCGCTTAAAAGCCATTAGCCATTTATATATTTTTAAGTAATGGTAAATAATGTAGAAGCTCAATATGGCTATATATCATTTGAAACGCTTAGGTATGAATTTTTTTCAAATCTTAACCCTTTTAACGGCAGGAAACACCGAAAAGAAAAATTTCGTTGTCCATTTCATGAAAAATTGATCGTAATTATCTTGACCCGTAATAACGAAAATTAAAGTAGGGAGTGGCGACGAATAATCGAGTTATAAAAATTGGTATCCTGTGAAACTACGCCAATCAAAATTTCACTTGAACATTTATAGTATAAAGGATAAAAAACGGAAGTTTTAAAGTGCGAGTACAATGATGAAAGAAATGCATCAACGAGTAATGTTGGAGCCTCATTTAGTATCTTTTTTATATTCACACTACCGGCTTAATCTTTGCCTTAAACTAATATACGTTTCTTTTATTGTAACCCTTTTTTTCTTTTTTTTTTTCCTTTCTTTCGGCACATGTGTAACTTTATTTTTCAGCTATGCACATCTTTCTCGTTAACCTCGTACGCTATGTTACATAATAAAAATGTTTTATTTATGTACGCTGTTCATTCCGTTTGAACTTGGAAATTCAATTTTGTCAGGTATTCTTTAAATCCTGTTTCCTTTTTGCAGCCAGCTAAGAATTAATGTTTACTTAGAATAAGTATGCGTTAAGTGTACTTTTTGGTGTTGATAATTTGTTTTTTTTTTATTCGCACGAAACTTTCATGTAACCAAAACACCGAGCAATGCTTCCTTAACATTAATAATTTGCAATATCGTCTTCCAAGGGGATATATTTTTACGACACCGACGGATGATGTATTTTAATCTAGTTGGAGTTAAAATTGCATCACATACAGAGTTGAAATATCACTCGCATGGAAAACGTGTATATTTTGGTCATTAAATTTTTAAATTAATATCCGATGGCGGATTTAATGATGTTAAAACGAGCTAAAATGAATATTTAAAATTTTATATAGCTGGAGCTACTAGGCAACAGTAACGATGTCTGGGGTAGCGCAATTAAAATCATTTAATTGAAGCGTTTGTAGTCGGTTAAGTACGGTTGTATGGTAAAATTTACCGTCTGTTCGATCTTTCTATCATATTTTACTACGTTAGTTTTACATGTATTTTACTAAGGTAAACACAACTGTATGCACCACGTAAGAAACATGAAAATCGTCAACATTCTTATTTCCGTCTTATTTTACGGTTCATTGGATAAATCTGCTTGAGTTTTTGCCGCCTTTATCGCACTTATTCGAATGCAAAAGAAAACGTATAAAAGCCCATAGCTTAAAATTAAATTTCAACAAATCCGCCATTTCGTCCATTTTGTCGACAAACTTTGGTAAATTATTTTTTCAAAAAAAATCTCCCAACGTTGACCGACACATCGAAATTGGTTTTTCTTGTAGTTTTTTACAGCGTAAATTTTATTTTCCTAAGCTCTTCTTTTTTCAAGCGAGATTTATTCCAAGTACTCATATGGTAAAGTAAAATGAAACGTGTCGAAAGGGTAGAGCTGCATTTAATTATACTTTGGAAAAGTTAAATTAACGAAAGGGGAATTTAGCAATATAAATCTAGAGTAATTCGTGTCCCATAATTTATAAAACGTTTTGCGAGGTTTTTAACAATTCGAGATACAATATTGTATTTTTTATCCTGCCTCAAATTGCAGTATATTATACACAGGCGACAGACTATGAGGGAGTGAAATTAGTCTTTTGGTAGTTTAGCCAAGTTTTATTACGTCTTGAACGGTAGAGTTGGAGTCTTGCGTGCGCCATTGGGATATAAGTGTCTAACTTGGAGAAATCTTTTGTTGGATTCATTTTAGTTAATTGGTGCTTGAGTTAGCAATTTGATCATCTGTTTTGTTCTCAGATACGCATTCTTATAGGAAAGATCTTTCTAAAAAAGAATTCAAATTTTTTAGTTCTTCTGATTGGTGCTGTGACATAATTTCCTCTTATTTTCACAGTATTTTGACCACCTTTTCAATTTCCAGTATAAATTTAATCACTGTTGAACTTGATCATGCTTTTGTAATCGTTCAACTGCAGAAATTTTTCTGTATTTTGTTTGCAAAAATTTCCCACAGAAAAGTTATAATCGCCGAAATACGCAGACATGAAATTTTCAAGTAGAATAATTTTTACCATAAGCTGCGAAAGAAATTTATTTTGAATCTACTGCGGCGTATGAAATTACAGCGCAAGATTTCATGCGTGAAATGCCAATAACATTTCCGCTCATTCGCCTTGGATTTTTGCCGGTATTCGAAGCAAGTGAAGGGGAGAGGGATAAAACGCGTCGAATGAAACGATATGCCATAAAACAAAGAATTAACTCGAAACGTATTAATCATCAGGAACACGTTATCGGATTACGATCGATTTTTCGCACCATATACAACGCATAGATGCGCACCCTGTGTAAAAATAAAAACCAGATGATGAGAGGAGAAAAAACTGATGAAGTTTTGTGAATTTTTGCCCAATAGGCTGACGTCAAAAAAAAACTCGAGAAACGAAAGGTTTATTTGCGTGATGTGCTTCAATTATTTTCGAAGTAAATATAAAATAAGTAAAGTAGAAAAATGGAATCACATTACATCAGGGCCGGTTTTAGGATTGTTCGTTGGGGGGGGGGGTTAGGTTCCATAAATTATGAGTAATTTTTTTTTTTTAAGAAGAGATAGCTAAAAGTGATGTTGTGTTTTAAAATAGGTAAAAATTGCGAGTGGAGCTTGACCTCTTGGGGGGGGGGGGGTTTAACACCCAAAAACCCCCCTTAAAACTGGCCCTGCATT
Organism: Maconellicoccus hirsutus; assembly: GCA_003261595.1. Classification (NCBI taxonomy): domain Eukaryota; kingdom Metazoa; phylum Arthropoda; class Insecta; order Hemiptera; family Pseudococcidae; genus Maconellicoccus; species Maconellicoccus hirsutus. The sequence continues at coordinate 8,161 of QBDW01001705.1, forward strand.
ACATGTTTGTCTCTTATTGTAAATTTTGTCTATCCCATCCATGCCCAACCAGAAGGAGATTTTTAGGGGCCCGCAAGCGTTTTGCGCCCTTATAAAAAATAACGGTCCCTTTGGAAAAAATAACTGGCCCTTGGAAAAAATGTCGGGGTGTTTTAAGGGAAGGGGGTTCATATAATTTTCCCTTGAGGCCTGGATTTTCTCTGCACGACCCTGATCCCATCAAACTCAATTTGGTTGCCATGTCCTGACCGTAAAATATTCTGCAAAAGAGCTTTTACTGCTTAACGTATCTTTGCGTTATATTTTAATTCTAAGAAATGGCGTTTCATGCATATTAAAAAACCAAGAATTTCATCATTAAATGTAAGAAGCAGAAACCGAATGGAAATATTCGTTGTTATGAATAAAACTCAGCTGTTTTTTCCAAGATGGTGGGAAAACGACGCGGTTCGATGTTTGTAAATTTTTCATGTCAGACGACGCTGTAATACTTTGTTGAAGAAATTCTCGTTAATTATTTTTAAAACGGTGAAATTTTAATTTTTCCATCTTAATTATTTTCTTCTAGCCTTTCAAGATTCGCTAAACAAATAAGGGGTAGTTTGTCACGAGTAATTAGGTCGTAGAACAGAGTTAACATTTTGATCATGTGCTGGCGGTTACCGAGCAGCTTTTGTAAGTGAAAAAGACCTCATTTATGATTTTTATACCCGCTCGTGTCGCCATATTGTGTAATTTTCTGTTCGCCGAGTTTCTCGAGGGTTCATTATGGTTTTTAATTCAAAGTTATGATTAATTTTGTACAAATCAATGTCGCATTGTTGAAGCGTACGGAAATCGTGGGTCTATGTAGCCAGTGTTGTAACTTCGCAATTTCGGCTAAACTTTCAAAACGATGGTACGATAATTGGTAAAAGGGTAAATTATAGTGATTAATGTAAACGGTCGAGCACAAAGGATGATTTCTTATCCGATGGCTATTTCGTGTATTTCAAAAGACTATCATGTCGAGTAATAAATTTTAATAGCGACATAACGCGATTCCAATTGCAACCTCGGAGGGCTCTATTTTTAAGAATATCTCGATAATTACCTTTTTGACCCTTATTACAACCCCAAGAAATGATCGTGTTATCTTTCCGTTTACTATTTGATAATTTATTACTATAACTTTCCAGTATCTATCTGATTAACTTGTGTTTCTTGTTTTTTTAAATTCATTTTTCAGTTGGGCCCATTTCGTCACATTTTCTTCGTGAAATAAAATTTGATATTTAGGTATTTACTTGAAATGGCGGTAATGCCGGTTTCGTATATTAACTCATTTCTTATCTCAAATAAATATTCCAGAGAGATAAATTATATTAATTTACGATATGGTTTGATAAACCTTGGCAACATATCACTCAAAAAATTATAAATTTCTTTAAAAATTTTGTTGGAAAAATGTTTGAATAATTTCTTGACGATGCGAAGATACAGCGTATTTACTAAAGCCATGATTCACTTTTTATAAAATTGCTTCATTGCCCACAAAGAATATGTTCCAAAACGCGTCCCAACTATGCACATCGACGAAATATTACTAAGGAGGAGTATCTAGATAAATGCACGAAATCATAGTTGGAAACTTTTAATTCCAAAATGGTCGAAAATTTCAGTACTTTAAAAGTTCGACAATGATCGTTGAAATACCTCGCGTCAAGTATTTTCTTTTTTATGCATAAACTTTTCTCGAGTGTCAACAAATTCAAAATATCTTCGAACGGTGAAATGAACTTGTAACTTGATATTTTTACGACGGATTTATTTATATAGGTACATAATGAGGCGAAAAAAGAAAAAAAAACGCGCATATCGAATTACTTTTTCACAACATCACCGCATAGATGAGAAATGCTTTCCTTGAAAGAAATTTTTTACTGCTTGGTTTACAGTAACAACCTCTATCGAGTATTTCTGTAATGTATAATTTAAATTCATGAATTGTATCTATTTAATGGAGAAAAAACTCATTTATCAAGTATGTTATCAGGTATGTGCCTCTTATTATTTCTTAATAATTTCTCCTCTCATATTTATTCAATCTAACATTATTTATTCAAAAGTTCTGAAATATTTATTAAAGTTTTAATTACCAAAATTTCTTGCAGGGAGTAAAATTTACATAAAAATCTATTCAAACCCCTACCTATTCCCCTACCATAGACATTTAATCAACACCTAGCCTCAACAGACTTCTGTAAAATGGCGGCTATGCGCAAAATCACAAATAGAAAAATGCTTTAGTGATTTCTCACAATTTCACGGATATCTGGTTAAACCCAGTGTTCGGATATTGAAATTACGTTTTTTCCCGTTCGTAAAATTAATCAGCGCAAAATTCCCCTTTTTTCCCCTACAAAATTACCAAAAATTCACCATTGTTTTTTCACAGAAATTCTTTATTATAAAATTGAAATTCAAGTAAAATTTGTAGTTTTTTGCTATTAATAAACTAAAATAAGAAATTAGCATTTTTTTAGAAATATTTTTACTTAAAAAAAAAAAAAATACAAAACAGACTTGAAAATGAAAAAGAACCACAACTGCTAGTTCAATTTTAAAAGGATTTATTAGTAGCTCATGACATTAACGTATGAGATGAGTCAAAAGAGATCAGAATTCACAAAACGTGAAATTTCCCTTGTTTTTTCCTTAAAACTGCGATGTTTTCCAAATTCCCCTAGTTTTTCCCTTTTTCCCATTTTCCCCCTAAGTCAGTTTTTCATTGCCATTTTCCCCACGATTTGGGAAATTCCCCTCGATATCCGAACTCTGGTTGAATCTGAAGTAAGATAAAACTAGACTGCGGCATGAAGGAGATGAATGATCAGTCGGTCAATCTTATGTACCATCATGCAGCACACTATACCTGCGAGTAGTAGTAGTAGTAGTATAGGTAAAGGTACTTTCACTCGCTCGCGCCGCGTGACCTGGTTAGGACGACGGGTTGCGAAAATTTTTACTTTGAATTTTGATTTTTTATTGAGTGAAATTTGTTTAAACAATCTCACCTGTTACATTCTAAAAGAAAAATTCGATGTTAAAATAATATTTGATTGATCACAGTACAAACTACTAATCACTATAAATAAATATTCGATAATGTGAATACCTACTTCTCGTTGAACAACGTATGTAGGGTAGGTACCTTGTGCCTACCTAATAATCCATCATACACGATTCAATCGAAAAATTTGAGGTAATTTTGTTACTCATATTTTTTTCCCGATTAAGATAAAAACACATTTATGACATTCTACGTAATTTTCCTTATCTGCGGTGTGATGCACACCTCATCTTCGCAGTGAAAACTGTAACAAAAGACGGTTGTCATTTGCGGTTACTGTTTGGTTATCAGATCTGCGAAATGGATCTGTTATCGTTATCTAGAATTTAAATGCGAAAAAAAAGATTTCGCCAACAAAAATCTAAATTTGATTTATGGTTCTGGTAATGTAAACGTTTTAAACGATATGGTGTATATTAAAAGACTGAATGTGACGACGTCATTTTGAGAAGGATATTGAAATTCTTCTTCGAGGTGCAATATATCAAAGACGTGTTTATTACTTCTTTTGAATGGTTCCTTTTTTCAATATTTTTTCTGTATCTACATATTATAAGACGTCGCATATCACACTAGACGCTTTGGCAATGTGATTTAAATTTTTTTTCTGTATTTTAATCTGTAGATACGAGTTGGAATATTTCGCTTGCGGGGGATATTTGTTTGATACACGTCGGTGCATGAGATTAGCATTAAAATATACCTATACGCGTTTTTAACGCCACGATGAAATTTCGTTGTTTGCAATAGTACATCGGAGAAACCAAAGGCATATGCTACGAAAAAAAAAACGCTTCCCGCATCAGGGCGAATTTTTAAAGTTATTCATTTTGTTTTGAAGTTTATAAACAAGGTACCAGGTTGAATCGCGTATATGCGTGTACGCTTGTAGATATATACGCAGCTACGTACCTTTCACGGTGAAAAGGTAAAAAGCGTCGCGAATATACGCGCCTTGCTCAAGTAGACCTAATCTAGTTTATAAAATAAGATTAAGTTCGTTGAAGCATCAAGTTAGCTAACGAATGCTTTCGTCGTGTTCTTAATGAAGTTGCATGTGCGTCGGCGAGCGCCGACGCATAAAAAGTGTCAGGTGGCGTCTCCGATCTATGTGAAATGACGAATCAGCGCAATTTACCGTTAAATGGATTCTCGCGTAAAGACCCCAATTTGAAAACTTGGGCGAATGTCTCGTATTCGTTGATTTTTAAATGTAATTTTCGTAAATCTCGAGAAATGGGGATAAAGTCAACACCGTTTACAAATATGACGGATAAGGTCGCCAAATCTAAACAGCTTTACCGAAATATAGCAATTTGTCGGATTACTCTTCATCTTTTTGCCATTGACTAATTTTACGCTTTTTTATTATTATTGCCATTAGGATACTGCAGTATTGTCGCATGTTACATCGTGTTTTTACGTGTTTGGTTTTTTATTACGTATCTGAAGAGGTTTTCGATCTGAAACGCACGTACAATTTGAAAAAGATCATTTCTATGTTGTTCGAGAAATCAAACGAACAAAAGTGATATATTATGTGAAGTCTTTCATGTCACAACTCACAATGTATAATTCTTGTGCCTTTTGAAAATAAAAATTTGACTAAATTTTTCTCGAAATTCATGCCAAATGATTTTCTAATCTCGTATCATTCACAAATGAAAATTCAGCTTCACTGGTTGAACATTGTGAAGCAGATTTTAAATGCGAGTTTGCAAATGTCGATTGTTTGCTTTATTTCGGTGCCAAGAAAGTTGAACGTATAATAGGTGTCGGGATAACTGTGGTCAGGGATTTGTGAATGGTAATGGAATGCGAATGGGAGGAGTTGTTTTCGTTTTAAACATTCAAAAATAATCAACTGCGAATCGAAAAGTTACCGGATTAAGAAGTATTCAGTTGGAACAGCAAAAAAAGCAACAGAAGTGGTGAATATTTCCATAGCATTGGCATGCCGAGCGAACCGGAACTACTTGTAATTTTGTATTTTATTCGGAATACTTAGCACGAATAATCGAACAAATTTTTGAACTATTGGAAATTACGGATATCAATAACTTTATGAGAAAAATTTTATAAACATATCTTAAAATATCGATTCGAATTATTCCACTGAATTTCGGTCGAGTTGAATATTTTTATAAATTTTAACAATTTTCTAAAACTTCCACATTGGTGAATTTTTTAATTTTTATGATTATTTTTTCAAGCAAAAAAAGCTCATAAAACATGAAAATTAAAAAAAAATATGAACATTTAATTGGCATCTCATTAGAATAGATTTCGTAGACAAATGAAAAAGCTTATTCACCTGTAATAGAAAGTTGGAGACACGGAGACATCCCATTGTAAAAACTTGAGATAAAATATGTTTACCGACAAAGGTTTTGTTTAATTGCCAAAGGATATGCTCATTGAAACGTGTTTTTCGTACATTAAATAAGAAGAAAAGGAAGCTAACGAACTTTTGTAATTAAATATTTTCCATGTAGACATGTGTAATAGTCTATTATTGTTGTTATGCCCAGAAGTAGGTTGTTCAAATATGTAAGTAGGTATTTTAAAATGAAAATAACTTCATAATAATAATACTCAAAACGTAATACCTAATTACCTACGTTTTTTCACTTGAAAAAAAAAAGAAAAATAAAGCCATATTTTTCTTTTCCTTCGATTACATCATAATTTGAGAATATTTTGTTAATTAAAAGCCAGAGGATGAAATTGACAGAACTACCATTAAGAGTAAACTTTACAACTAATTTTAAGACAGGAGACCGTTAATTTATAAGTCCAAGGATTTTATGCAGCTTGAAAACGGTTTCGTTACTTCAGTGCGAATTAACAAGACCATGTTGACATTTACTAAAACCAAAAAAAAAGAACAAAAAAAACTTAATAACATCATTAGTATGTTATTTCTAAGTACAAAGTTACTAAAAGGAATTAATACTGGCTTACAGAAGTTTTAAACATAAGAGTAACGTCCTTTTAGAAGCATTTCCATCTTAAATAGTTTTAATGTAGGTAACAGTTACCTAAGAAATACGTAGTAAATCAAATTTTACGCACCATTAGGGTAAACTTGATGGTAAAAATCTTAATTTTGATTTGAAAACTAAACTTTTTTAAATCAAGTTTTCACTTTAACAAAAGACTCGTATGCGTAACAAAAATACAGGATAAGTAGCTAAAGGGTAAAAGTCATCCAGAATACAAACCTGACGTCCGCTTTTTATCTTTTCCCGGTATATACATATACGTGTAATTTGGAATAAATTCAAGAATTCTCCTCGCTAACGCGAATTTTTACTTTACAATGGTTGTAATTGTGGCATTAATAGTAAAGGAACGCGGATGATTTCGCATAGGATAGAGGTATAGGACCGAAGTAGCATATTTAATTTTTCATGCCCGGTTAATGCGTTAAAATGCACTTATGAATGCGTAAACGTATACAACGTGGCGTAAATTTATGCACATTTTACGATCGTTTTCGACGCTGGAAGAATTCCAATAACCTTTCCCCGAGTGACGTATGGGTTCACTTAGGGGTGCTTTTAACGTTGCAAATCTAAATTCGTTTTTTATTTCTGTTTAGGTAACAGACTAGAATGCGATTGTAACTTATCCTGGTTACGAACCTTGGCCAATGAAACGGCCAATGTGGAATTGCGAAAAAAATTGCTGCAATTATCCTGCTACATGAAAAGTAATTACTATAGAAATGACGAAGTCGATCAAGAAGTGAACACCAATGGATTAACAGATGGTAGATTATTAAGAGAAGGTGCTCTTAGTGGTAGTCGTAGCATGGATAATATGTCTGAAGGCGTCGATCGTATGCTGAAACTATTTAATATACCATCGGAAGCTTTACCTTGCCCTGAAAAAAGACAAGCCAACGAGATCCTCATGGAGCAGATGTCGAAAAATGAAAGCACCAGCGGAAGTCCCTGCATCTTGAATTTCAAATTATTGACTTGTTTACTTTTAACGGGTGTATTTGTTTTATAATTTATCAATATTTACATGTGTTAGCTATCGCCAATGTTAATGTATTATATATGATGTAATTTCCCAAATTTTTTTATACTTCTGCTTTGATTTACTTTCTCCCCTACTTTTTTCGTGTATTGTATCGTGTAAATATTGTACAGACGCATGTTTTAATTAATGTGTATATTTTTGGACGATTTTTTTAAGTATACGAATTAGTTCCTAGATGTATTATGTGGTAGATAAATGTTCACGATTTCGAGCAAAGGGAGTATATGCTTTGAGAAGACTGAGCAAAATAATGGTTTGTTTGCGGAATGTTTTTAATCCTAAGAGTGTAGAATAATCATCTCACTTAAGCTTAAAGTTGTTACTTTTTCAATTTTTTTATCTTGATTGAAAAAAAAAAACAAATCAAATTATAAATAAGTATGATTCAACCTAAACTTCTATTGTAGGTATTGCAACGAGTTATGATATTTTTTCTTCGTAAACCCGTCCTGCATAATATAATCTCGGTACATATACTTTCTTGTTTCGAATTTCTCTCCTAATACATTTCATCATGTACGAAAAATGATGAAAAATTATTTTATATATATATTTTTTTTAACGAAATCGAACAAAATAATTATTTTTATAATTTTCATCATAATGAGTAGGCAATCACGAAAAATTTATACGTTTTTTTGAAAACATAATGTATGATTTTTTGGCGTTTTAATTATAATTTTTGTATCTTCTTTTATTCAATAAATTTGCTTTGTGCTTTTATATTCATTTGTGTTACATGTTTTCATAATTTTTTGACCGAGTAACATTGAATTCTGATTTCTAATTTCCAACGATGAATTTTAAATTGCCTACTTATGATTCGGTAGGCGTAGCGTAGTAAGAAATTGAAAAAGAGCTTAAGTTGCCTTTAGTAATTTGCATTAAATGAGATGGCATTTAGCCAATTCAAACAATTAAATCGCTACGAATTATTAATACCGAGTTCCAGCGCCATCTCATGTCCGGTGTCGTAATTTAAACGATGTTAGGGGAAGCAACGCCGAGTTTTTTATCTTAAAAAGTTGTATGTCGTGTAGAAAGCTACGACGCAGAAAATTCTATGAAATGCGAAAAATTCTTATAACTGGGCCGCAAAAATTCCACTTCTTAATGTTGAAAACGTTAGTATGAAACACTTTTATGAAAGGAATTATATAGGCCTAGTTATTTATTATTTTTTTTAACGAACTTCTTTCTAATGTGCCTCTATGCCACCAATAAAATTGAAAAACTGCATACTTCATGTTATTCGTAACTCTGTAGGTTGGTTTTTAAAACTAAATTGTTTATTAATGATTTTTGAAAGACCGATTCGATTTGATTCGATTCGATTCGATACGGTTCAATTCGGTTCGATTCGATTTGATTCGAATTTGCCAAGTTGATTACAAAATAAACACAAAACTAGAACCGCAAAATTGAAGTAAGTGAAAAATCTTTTAAAATTAGAATTTGTTTAATTTAATTTTTAAATTTTATCTCGGTTTTCAACTGTTACTACAAAAATCCCTATTTCATTTTTTTACTTTTAACGTATGGAGATTTGAAAACTTGATGTTGATAAATTAATATTTCAGTAAATATCGATATATACAGTATTTTTTTACCGACACTAAACGAAGATCTATTCTTTCATTACAAAGATCAATGAATTTTCAAATTAAAAGTTTTCCTTCACGAATGGAACAACATGCAACAAACATCAAAGGAAAAAAAATCTTTAATTCAACGAAAATACTACGATACATTATGAGGAACAGAAAAACTGCTGACAATATAAAAATAAAACAACTTAAAGAAAAATATCACTAACAAATTGGTTGAAATGATACAGCTATAGGACTAATCAGAGGCACTTTGATCCTCCTCGTTAGACTGTAGCATTTCCGATGGAAACTTTAATCGTAGTAAATATTCATTTGGGATTTCTATGACTTCGAAGTCGGCAAACGGCATCAATTTATTTCTGCCTATCACCTCTAAAATCCAGTTAAATTCTACGGAGACCGCTTCGTACGACTGTAACCATCCTACGAACATAATTTATTTGGGATCAAATTTTATTAAACCGCGTAAAAATTCAATTACCGTATGTGAAATTTCACTATACCTGCAACTTTCATATCACAATCATCTTCGTGATCGTCATCATCGGAGACGATAATTATGTGATGATGGTTTGGGTATTCTTTAAATTCTCTTAAATTATTTACTATAGTAGCACCAGCTTTTCGCATAATACCCTAAAATGAAAATATAACGTGAAAAAGCTAATTTATAAAATGCGTTCAATATTCATCACTCGTACTTGTAATTGCTGAAGTGTACATTCTTGGGGAACTGGTTCGGTGAAATAAATACAGTAATCACGTAGCCAACTTAAAGGTGACGGGGTAATTCCTTTGATTACGTGGAATGTTCTCAAGGGACCACATTCTCCAGATGAATCCAAAGGTATGTATTTCTCCTAAAATATAATAACCGAGTTACGCATATTGTACGTGCGTAAATCACGAATGGAAAAAATGAACAAAAAAATTCACGAATTTCACCTCGTTCAGAAGCTTCTCCTTACTCAAGCACTCTTGTATCCATTTCATCGACACAATTCGTACGTGATCTACGATAGCCTGTAGATACTTGAAAGTTCTAGCGGTTCTGTTTTTCTGATCCGTTTTGACCACTAAATGAGTACTTTTTTCAGTTAATTTATCTAAATACGTGGCGGAAAACTTTTCACAAAATTTCATGATTATTTTAACATCAGGTTCTTTCAGTCCACTGGTGGTGATTTGTATTCTGTCCAATGACGTGAACATTGTGGCGGAAGAGCTGAACAATTCTAAACTAATTTTTTCAGGTTCTTCTTTTTTCGGTGGCTCATTACACGGAGTGATTTCTGCAGCTGTTTGTTTTTTTACGACGGAGTACTGCGAGACGTCCGGTAGTGGCTGGATAGAGCTTTCGTTGGGGGTGGTGTTTCCATTAAGAGTGAATTCGTTAAGACATACGTCCAAAGATTTCCTCAAAAGATTATGAGGGGTTCGGATTTTTTCCAATGTGTTGACAAGCATCCTGAAAATCATCGTAAAAATCAAAACCAGTGAAACTTTTCGAAATAAAATCAATAAAAATTTACCTCGTGGGTTGCGAAGTTGGAGTACCAGCTACAAAATCAACATCATCTTCGTCATCGGTAACGATCTGAAAACATCGAGGAAAATGAAAATTTCTAACGAAAAGTTACATTACATCAGCACAACGTACTTTATCTTCGTCGTTCTCAAGTTGAACAATATTTTCGGTATCTGGTATAACATCCAAGGATAAATCAGTTTTTTTCGCACTGCGAGGCGTTACATCATTGGGAGAACTGGGATTACAATCAGATACGGAAAATGATTTTTCGATATTTTCGACTGTTTGTTGATTTACTACATTTAACGTTTCATTCTTATCTGAAACGGAAGCAAGAACGCCAGTTTCTTTTTCTTCATTTATGATATCGTTGAAATCGATTTCATCCGGACGATCGTTATCTGTATCGGGCATTTTTGTCGACGTTACGTTTTCCTCCAGCTTATTACATTCTGTCTCAATGTCTTTTACCGATTCTTTACTTTCAGTTTCGAAATTCAATCTACAACTCAGTTTTTTTCTACCCTTCAAAGTTTCTTTATCCGAGCTTAGAGGAGCGTAGCCGGAAATATTGGTTGTTTTATTGGCGCTAATGGCGTCCAATGAAGAATTACCTATTACACTTCGATTCATGAATGATTGTTCGTCCACTAGTTTTTTTTCACTTGAACTGACTGATGAAACAAGGGTATATTTAGCACTAGCGTTAAGCAAAGGCACATCAGGTGTTTTGGCGATAATTCTACAACCCTCGTTGATCTGTTCTGAAGGAGTATCATACACACTTGGAGAGTAATCTTTTGTCGCTGAATTATATTTTTCAAATAGATGAGGAAATTCTTGTTTCAACAACGCCAAATGAAGATCTGCCGTTGTTTGACAAGCAACTGATTTTGTTTGCGTGCAACATTTCTGCGTAGGTAAAGAGCCATCGTAACCTATCGAGAGTGGTTTATCAACCGACGTTGAAACAGCATTCCTAATGAAAGGAAAACATGCATTATTTTATATTAAAAAAAAAGAATTAAGCAAAAAAGAGATGAAATATTACACTTACGATTCACTTTTTCTGTTTGTATCATTAGGTGATGGAGACTCTTTTGAAGTATTTAAGCAAGAAGTTTTCGCCGGGGTCATTCCATGACCTCTGACTTTCTCTACCGATAATTTTGACGAATTCTTGTTAAAATTTTTCATCAAACCGGCAAGCGTTTTTCCTGTTTTATGATTAATACTTTCTTTCAATTGTTTCACTTTTTTTAACTTAGTTTCGCGTTGAATGTTCGATCCAAAAACTGCATTTTCTGTAACGACATTTTTTTCTTGTTTTTCACCATCAGACGAATTATTATGCATGACTTTATCAACTGCTTCAATTACGTCATCAGTGTCCATAGGTGTTACCTCATTCAAACAACTTTCTTTCAGGGATGTAGTTTTGAAAGGAGTATTCACAATAGGTGCGTTTTTCTTTTCCGATGTCACTAATTTAGGAATTGCTTCTGTGTTCGGAGTGCAATTCATCGGTGTGTCATGAATCTCAGCTTGAATGCTTATCGGTGTTTTGCAAGGGGTACCAACAGGAGAATCTTTCGAAGTCGACGATTTTAACGCGATTTCGGTAGAATCTTTTGGCGTTGGCGTAACCTGACTGAAGACACGTTTAGGGACATCATTGTCCTCTTTAATTTCCGTAATAGGACTCAAGTCTGAAAATGTTCCGTTAGGTGTTTTGTTAAATATATTATTTTTAACTCTGGAATACGTCTTTGTGATTTTTTTCGATGTAACGCATGGAGTGCTGCTACACAAATCACCTTGTTGAGAAAAAATATCAACGTTTGTATCGGGGAATAAAGGAAGCCCAAGTTTAGAGCTACTTTTACATGGCACATCATTTTTTTTTTCATTCCCCAATGGTGTTTTGATTTCGTTCGTTTGTTCTTCCGTTGAATTTCCGCAGTTGACGTTTCGTTGATGTTCCGTAATTTCTGCAAGAATCTCTCGCGATTTTTGCACGTTTTCTGCTTCATCCACCTCAACAGGTTTTTGAACCGGTTTCGGGTGAATTTTGAAAAAATTTGAAGACGACTTTGCCGTTTTATCCGGCGTATTTATGTTTTTTTCGGAAGTTTTATTTTCAAGTTCAGATGTTTCTGAATTTTTAGTATTTTCTATGATATCATGAGTCGACTTGACAGGCGACTGCACTTTAGAAATGATCTTCTGATCATTTAAAATGTTTCCGAGATTACCTTTGATAGAAATATCTCTCTTATTTCTTTCTTTCACAGATTTAAATAAGCTTTTCTTTTTCTTGTACTTATCTTCGTGTTTCCAAATATCTAAATCCAACGCTTCAGTATCCGCATCACGTTCTAATGTAAAAGTATTTTTCTTTTTAATGTTGTTTTCCAACTCACGAATGGTACTAACCTTATTCAATACAGAATTAATTGATGTTCCTGAAGCGTTTTCTTGTTTTACTTCACCTGTCACAGATAAAATGTCATTATTAACACATAGTTTCTTGGCACATCGCATTTTAAGAACGTGATGTTCTGCATCGAAACAATTCAACAACGTTTCCAGTTTATTGAAACTTTCAACTAAATCTTGACCGTTGAAACCAGCGAACATACCTTGATTTTGTAAATCTGATGAAGACGCGCGTAATTTCGTCTTCAATTTTGTTGTACCTCCGCGCGAAATTTTAGACTCGTTTTTTATACTTTCTACCGACGAAGTATCTGATTCGTTTTTCTTTTTGAAACGCTTCGTTTTGCTGACATTCTGATCGCAAGATCCGCTGTCGCTGTTTTTTCGTTTACGTTTAGTATTTACGACGGATATAGAATCATTATTCATTTCCGATATAGTCGGCTGTAGTTCTAAATAACTTTGTCTTGTTTCGCTAGTTTTTTTCCTATTTTTAGCCGTTTCTATGAATAAATTTTCCGAATCATTTTCTAAAACATTCATAAGGTTGGTATTCTCGTTCATAGATTCTGCATTAAATTTCAATTTCTTTCGAGAATTTCTCGACGCGCTTGGGGGATTTAGTTTTTGACCGTTCAATGCAGATTTTCGCGATTTTCTCGCAGTAACGTCATCCTTAATCGAAGAATCATTGGGGGTACACTCAGTATTCATCTTGGCGTCCACTTCAGCAACATATGGAAACTTTTGAGGCATTAGTAAATATCTTATCATTTCGTAAATCCTAAAAAAAAAAAGATTGTCAATACATAAACGTAAATTAAATTTTTTCTACTAATTTTAAATCGAAAAATTATTTAGGTAATCTTACACTCTGTCCGAATTAAAATCCGATTTTATTTCATTTATGACAGTTAAAATATTGGAAAAATTTCTGATATTGGTTCGAACATTTCCATCTTTACAGATCGTGCATTTATCCAAATTGAGGCCGCATTGTTCACAATATTTATGCCCGCAATTAAACGCCGAACAATTTTCTTTTAATATACATTTGCTGAAAGAAAAACGAAGATTATATACACGAGTTATCACTGACTAGAAACAATTACCATCAAGGGGGGAAAAAATTGAAAACATCGAATATAAATCACTTACCATTTCGAACAGCCAAGAATATTACTAAACGAGTTGGAAAGAATATTCAAGAATTCATACTTTTTGTGAGTTTCAATTTGACCAATTACTTCCTGAAAATCAAATTTTATTTAGATTACGATGAAAATTGAAAAATCATAAATGATCTCAATAACTATCGTTTACCATACAAAATCACAAATAATTAAAAATCAATACAACAAAACAAAGGATAATTATTCAAAAATTTTGTTAATAAAAAAAATAATTATTTGCCTATTTAAATGCCTAGCCATAATAATTCTGAAACTCCTCACTTTAGCGTCTTTAGCGCGATAACCGTTTAACATTGCAAAATGGCGGTACTCCGAAAACATTGTATAAAATTACATTACAAATACAAACAACAAAATTTCTGAAATTCGCAAGCACATTGAAATTAGAAATCCGAGAAAAGAGAACGGGAAGTGTTAAAATAGATTATAAATGTAGATAAGTGGGCGGTAACAGCCAGTCGTACATAATTCGGTAATTTTAAAAGTTAATGGTGTTTGTGAATAACTACGATGGCTGAGCAAATTCAGAAAAACGTTCAAAACGAAATCGATGTGTTGAAAAAATACGAAAAAGAGTACAAAACATTACAGCAACAACGGCAACAGTTGGACGGTCAGTTAAACGAAAATGAAGTAGTAAAAACCGAATTAGATTTTGTAAAAGAAAACGAAGAAGTTTATAAAATGATTGGTAAAGTATTGATCAAACAAGATTTGACTGAAGCAAAACAAAATGTTGCCAAACGAATAGATTATATTAAAGGAGAAATCAAACGAATTGACAATGCCTCTGCAGTTACAGAAATGAAACTAGAAGATTGTCGAACAAAGTTAACCAAATTACAACAAGAACTACAACAATTACAATTGAGTAATATTAAAAAATGATCACAATTTTTTCTTTTTCATTATTCGCTTTGTGATATTTTTTGTATTTAAACCTAACAATTAACGCTAACAAATAATGTTCTCCTAAGTGTAATCAGCAGTTACTAAGTTATTGATTAATTATGCAATAATATATTTTTCTATTGTATTTCATTCGTATTCTGTTAAATTGAACAAAGTTTTCATTGGCATTTGCAAAGTAACAGTTGATACATATATTCAGCAACCAAGCAATATTAAAGACATTTAGTGAAGATATTGAAACGTAGACTATCACTTACGATCAATTAGCTTGAGTGCATTACTTCTACATAGATATCGTACAATGCATTTTTAAAAGATTTTACTTGATATACCTTCAACGTTTTCGCTAATGCAAAAAGTCCTACGAAACTGGATGGATGTCTCGATTGAAAAATCGCTCATTGCATCATTAAAATAGATAAGTTCAATGAAAACCGTACCAAGAAAGTGCCCAATAATAATTCAACACTTACCAACAGGTGCTTACGAAGAGTGTTTTGTAAAATCGACGGATGGTACTTGCATTCCGCAGCGTTATCTTCCGAATAAGCCATTGTAAACTTTTTGCAATTCGACGAAGCGCATCAATTATCAATTATCATACATTTATCGCAGAAACTATGTAGTTGAAATGATCTACAACACCAAGCAGCAAGCAGTTTTCAATGTACAGTTCTGCAAAATCATAAATTCAAGTTTTGCATAAAACAAAAAGTGACTTATTAATAAATTTAGTACGATAAAATCTTACCAACATCATTTGTATAGCTCAAAATAGTAGAAAATTGTAATTGATCATACGCAAAAACATTAACTAGAACTATGAAGCTGCCAAATAGTTCACAGTAAAATCATCGCTCAAAGAAGATAGGCAAGGATTCGGTATGAATTCCTCAATTTACACTCAGATCAGCTTATATCATTACTTTAATACCGAAAAGTAATGTAAGAAATTTAAATATACCAATAATTGAACTAAATAATGTGAAAATTATTTTCAATAACAAGAACTTTCCCGCCTGAGATTACACAGAAGCGCGATGATTGACTTTGAGCAGCGGAATTTGCGGCAAAGGAGAAAGGACTCAATTTTTATTTCAAAAACTTGGCATTGAAGTAGAACTACGATGACTCTTCTATGATTCTTAGATTCCATATGTTTCACAGACGCAAAATTCTTTTCAACACTCCGCAACTCTTTGACGAACTTTAGCCGATTACCTATTTACTTACACATAAGAAATGATGAAATAATAAATTATCTTCATCATTGATCGAAGTCCCATTGAAATTTTTACTTTTTGTAAAGTGTTCCAATCAACAATTACCATAAAATGTCGAATTCTTCTATTCAACTCCAATTAAAAGCATTACAATGATAATTTTGATTAAGTAGGTATTTTCAAAATATCCGAGTTAGCACGAGTAATATGGACGAAATCAGTTTTCGCGGAGTTACAAAGAGCAAAATAGTGATTTCTGTGCATTCTGCGTATGATTAGTGCAACTGGGCAAAAGAATCAACCTTAAAAAATAGAGATTTTCTTACCAAAATGGTGATGTTAAGGGGTTGAAGATTTTGTTAATGTTTCAATTATAGATATTATCTGTAGTTCATAATTTTTTGCTTATCTTTTGAAAGTGATACCAAGTGTTACTGTTCGTGAAATACATTTGGTTCAATTTGGTTGTATTGGTATCGTAAGTTTTTATTGCGTATAAGTAGATTCACGTTTTCATGTATATCCGTGTTACCTGTGTACTTTAATTGTTCGAGTTTCATTGTGGAAATCGTTGCATTTACATTTAAAGGCTGTTTAAATCGTACGTTTCGCATCATATAATGTTGAAAATAGTTCTTATATTCTGAGTGGTTGAAATTTACAAAGAAATGAGTGGACGCCCAAGAACAACGTCGTTTGCAGAAGGAAATAAACAGTCTCCTAATCCTGCTTTGGGTGGCTTTAAAATATGCAGTAAGTAAATTTGTTACGCTGTGATAACTTTTATCATGTTATTAATCTCCGATGAAGATGAATAGTTCGCCGTCAAGATATTGATAAGGACCTGTCTTCGAAGTGACATCGTAACTTTATCCATTGTCTCGGATTTTTGATCCAATTCATAAGCATTTCTTATCATCGAACTTCATTTTTGAGCACTTTTCATCATCGTTAGTATCTTATTTTTGTTGTGAGATTTTTGTCGCATTGATTCCCCATTATCTTATGTAATTCGTATTGATGCAAACAATTATTGCTTGCAATTGCTATCAAGCTGTATTTTGACTTATGACCAAGATAACGTATGCTATGTGTATGTAGCAGTTTGCAATTGAAGATCACTTTGATGGATTGAATGACGCGTGTTCTGTCCAAGTTACGTATAGAATTAGTAATTTAGTTCATTCACCTGGTCTGGTGAAAAATTACGAGCATTTCAACGAAAGTGTATTGCGTTATCGATTATTTCAAACATACATTAAGAGATCTTATTTGTATCAAACTTAGGCCTATGTTGATTCCTTTGCTGAAGTGTAACTGATACTTGAAGCATTTCCTTTTGAAAATTCCTTGTGAGAAAACTCAAATCATCTCGGCTGATGTCATCTGGTCATCGAAAGGCAAACTGTATGTCATTGATTCAAATAACTTCGTAAATGTAAAGCAAACGATCACGGACGGTTGTGTAATTTATTTTCGAATTATTGCCTTATTGCCATCAATAGTTTTGTTGCCAGGATTACGTTGTTGTTGCGTTTTATAATGGCATTTCACTCTATTTTGCTAACCCAATTGGTATTAATCGAAGAAATTCCACTCAGCTTAGTTGGGAATTGTTTGTACGTATATAAATGCAAAACGATGAACGCGAAATGTAAATTTCATGCAACGAGGTCAATATTTCTTGTACGCAAGTTTCCCCAAAAAACTCAAGTTCCAATTACTCACATATCACCTATCTAATTTTGGATTCCGGGCATTATGCCAGTTCATAATCAACTTCGCGATATGAATGTATTTTGAATGTATTATTTTTCGAGTGATCTTACGGGGTTAACAAGTGCAATGATAGATTAATATCAGCACCAGTACGCCGTCTTATGTTGTGGTGTATGTGATACAATGAGAAAATGAGATTCGCGATTGCGTGTAAACAAACGCATACGATGGTTAGACCAGAAATTACACCGTTGTTGTCGTACACACGCTGTATTGTTGTGCAAAATAAAACCTACAATTTAAAAATATTTTTAGCGACAGTTTTGGGAAAAGTTTTATGCTACGTGTCGAATGCCGACCCCTTATTGTCCGGACGAAGTAAAATGCAGCTGAGTCTTGACCAGTAATCTCATTTAGGAATTTACGCGTTAATTACGCGATTCGCGTTGATTAAATCGTTCACGATGACTAGTGCGTTAACCTACTGTTTAGTATTGTGCCCATCGATGAGCTTAATTTTTCCTAGTCGACGTCTTACCGACTAAAATGCTTTTTAATGTTTTTAATTCGTATTTAGTTAGTAAATTACGAGCAAATTTAACGCGGTACAGTACAAAGTAGGTAATTAGTTAAAGTAAATAGGTTGCTCGATGTGAATGAACTAACGACGTCGATTTTCGTTATTTGCATTGTACCCGAGAAACATGCAGGTGTTGGTATTCTTGAACCGAAAATGATTGTGTAACGTTTCATCAACGTGGTTTACAAAACAAAGTTTTCTTTTACCTTTGGTAATTACATAGTGATGAAAATTTTACCGTTAAGGTTTGAGGGTTGTAAATGAATCAGTTAGCGAGATGGTTTGGGTTACACGAGCACGCGCTGTGTTTTATTAATTATCAAGATTGTCGTATGTATTTGTCAAGGTCATAGTGCCCTGATTACGTGACAATAACCTTAACATAGGGTGATCAAGTTGAAAATTTTTTTCCTGCGATGCGAACGGAACTTCTCGACGATAAATTCTCGTAAATTGAAAGTTTATCTGAACTCGACATTTTGTACGAATTAAGAATAATCTGATTTATGGTATAATTCTGAGAAATATGAATTCGAATTTGCGCAAAATTCCTATTAATACCGAGAATGCAATACACGTGTTGGAAATATGCATTGTTGCGAGCGTATTTTCGTGAAAATTTTTTTATTTTTAATTTTCATTCCACGTTTACCAACTACTAGATTTATTGTGAGATGAATTTTCATTAAAAAAACAACTCGAAAGCAGTGTTGCCAACCCTCAAGAATTAAGAGCAAGATTTTTTGCAAGAAATCCCGAGGATTTCCCTCCTTTTCCAAAATATCTCCAGTTTTTTCAACATTTTGAAAAATCTCAAGAAAAAATCGGAATTTTTATTAAAAAATGGTATTTTGAGGAAGCCTTTAACTTTTTCAATTTTTACTGTGGAATGGTTCTAGACTGTAGTTTCTAATTCCCTACCAAAAACTTCGTTAATTTCATTATAAATTCAAGATTTTTCAGAACGTTTCTAGGCTCTAGTTTCTAATCAAAAACCACGATGTTTGAATCTTATGATTTTGTAATTTTGATTTAATTCTTATAGCTTTGGTTTGGTCGTTATATTGAAACGCACGTAGGCCCCTAAAAAAATCCGGTTCAGGGGGAACCCCTCCCCCTTCTGGTTGGATCCGATGTTGGTAACATTGACTTGATATAGTTCCTTCGAAAAATAAAAATCTCCACGCAATTTTTCTTACATTTTGGTAAACTGTTGGATATTTTGGAGTAACTCGATGTTTTTGTGTATTCAATGGCATTTATTTGAAAAACTACTTCGATGTTTGAGTTCGGCGAAATCGTTACTTTTTAGACGCTCCGTAGTCATGGAAATGGTGAACGTCTTTTATCAATCGTTTTTCAAAAGTTAGTCTTGTTTACGAGTAATAACGTATGATTAATCTGAATCTAGACGAAAAATGTCAAAAAGTCAGCGAAGAATTCATCATTATTGGACTAAATTTGCATCTGGTAGTTTGTACTTCGTGAAATTTTCACGATTGAAAATTCAACTGTCGATTTAACGCGTATTATTTATGAAATACGTGAAATATACGAAAAATTTTCCAAATTAGTTTTCGTGATTCGTGGAAAATTGCCGAATTTTAGGAATTACGTGTTCAATTTGTTTTTCGTTTTACCATTTTATTTTTAATTTCTTCTTATTCGTTTTTAAAATTTGCCGCCAAAAAATGAAGTTTTGAAAGTAAAATGAGTATTTTTTTTATTTCGTGATTTTTTTTAATTTTAAATGTGTATTCTTTTGTAGTCACTATTGAAAAATTATTACAATGACGATTGTATTATCCAAAATTTCAGGTTATCTTCTTCTATAATAAAATGGTAGCCGTATTCTTTATAACCTCATCACCCTAGAACGAGCGAACCGAATTTCGTAAAATTTTGAACGTACTTTAGATTTTTGTCAATTACGATTGAGAGCGTTGCGGAACAATGTGTGAGGGGTTTGAGGGCGAAGTCCCCAAGTTGTGTATAAATGAACATTTCAACTTATTTTACTCTTAAGCTAATTCTTTCGCGAAAAGATTCATTTATTGAAATTATATCACTGGGTAGTTCCGTTCATATTTTACTTCTGATATTTTCATCCGTTTGGTTGTACGTACTTCATAATTAGATATTCGCCTTGTAGGCAAATTACCTCATGCTTGAATAGCGAATTTTAGTTACACTACGATAAATCGAAAAGGCATGTCAGAAATCCACAAATCCGATTTATTAACCATTACCGCAAGTTTTAGAATTTTATGTTGGCGAAAAACAAATTACACATGTTTAGTTTATATTATCACGTGTAAAAAAAATCATTTCTTTATTTGATTTTCAATTAAATTTAGGTTACGTTTCGTATAGAATAACGTAAAATATAAAAAACAAGCGCCGCATTTGTGTAAAAAAAAAATCACAAAAAAGGTATAAAACGCGGAAAAAAGAATGAAAAATATTAAAAAATATATATCGTCGCGATTCGGAAAAGTTTACGTTGTAGACGCGAATGAAAAAATAAACTCCGAGGGGGAATTTTGATACGTAAGAGTGAAAATAACGTAGTCGTAAAACGTTGCAAAAAAAGCAAAAATTACGAAGTTTTTATTTTCCGATTTCATTATTCGAATTGTAACGCAGACGGAAAAATGACGAACTCTCCTTGTGCGGAAACTGTTAAAACGGCGTTATTTTTTCAAGCCTGTGAGAAAAGTTTCGTCGCGAAAAGCTTCAAAGGGAAAACAATTTCGTATTTACCATTTTCGACTTAATTTCGCCACAAGTCGGGGAATTTTTTCGTCGGTTAATAAAAGAAAGCTTAGTTTGTCAGGTTTTGGTAAATCCGTTTTTTGGCAGATGAAGGTCGTAACGTACATATTGGGCTAATATACGTCGTACCATATGAAAATGAAGTTTTCACTCGTTCATATAAATAAAATAGCAACACTGTTGGGCAAATGAGTAAAAAGAAGAGTTCCCTTAGGATGAAAATAAATTAAGTCTTTTAAAAGCTACATGAATACTCGATGGAAGGAACTGTTGCTTGTATAATGCGAAATACGAGTAATTTACCGATGTAAAAAATAACCTATACGAAGAGTAGCGTTTACCTGGAAACGATACGACCTTTATTGATATTCGGAAAATTAATTTCAAAGGCGTCTGTTTTCACAGCTCCGTGGAATCGAATAGTTTAAAGAGCCCGAGTCACTATAAATAAGTAATTACCGAAGCGAAATAATTCCATGAAATTTTCTTCGATGCGTCGAATAGAAAGTAGAGAATATTTACTGGTTATTTTTTAAAGTTCACAATACGATTATGTGTACGAAGTTCTTGTAATATGTATAATGACCAAGCTGGCGCGTACGCTGTTAACTTTGTTGTTTACGACGTGAGTTTTTTAATTGGGCGCGATTTAAATTCTGTACCAGTATTTGGTGAAATATTTGACAGTTTTGCGCTTAAACATACGAATTCGTTTGGAATGATTGACGACGCGATGAAAGTGGCGGAATTCTCGTCGTGAGATTTTTCGCGAAGTGTTGCAAGATACATGTTTCACGACAAGTGAGACCGTGCTGAAGAGTAATGGATGCGTTTAAACTTCGGAATTACGATTTGGCGACCTCGAGCTATGATTGTTTTTATTATCGTTTATCGCCGGCCGAGAAATGAAGACTACCAAAGGCGATTTGCCTTAGGATACAGATTTTGATGATATTTAGGTTGTAGATGGGTAATTGGGTGTCATCGAGAAATTTTCATGACCAAAATTTCAGTGCTTACCCTTCTCCGCTTCTGAGAGGCGAGAAAGATATTTTTTTTTACCGAAAATCAGATGGAATTTTTTTTCACATATGTATTTTTGATGTTTGAAATTCAACAAAAGAAAAAAACTGCGAAAAAATGACGCTCAAAAATCGACTTTTTGCACCAAAAAAAATTTACAATATAATCTCGAAATTATTTGAAACTAAAAGCGTTATATGATCTATTGCTCAAAAATCGATAAATTTCGAGAAAAAAATTATTCAAGTGTGAGTTAAATCGCGAGCGCGTTTATCGGTGTTTCTCACTGAGTAGTAGCGGTTCGTCCTCAGTGACGCGCCATGTTAGGCGTGTTATAATAACGTGGAACGAAAACGGCAAATCAAAAAAAAAAGTTGATTGTTGCTGAAAATTCGATTCATAGGTGTGATGAAGTCAAGGTTGGTAAAAGTAATGAAGGTAGTGAAAAAATGGTAGTTTTAAAAATGGGTTAGGAAAATGGTGAAAAAGAAGTGAATTTTGTCAAAAAGTAGTGCATGAATGAAAAAACTCGAAAATACGAAATATTTTTGAAAAAATTATACAAAAATTGTACATGTTTTACAAACGTCTAGCAATTTTTTATGAACGGGCAGCACTGTCGAAATATGTGACGTCATATTTACATTTTTTTCGATTATCTATATCTATACACTAAAAAGAAGACCAAATTTTTGTCCGCCTACGATCTCGAAAACCGCTGAACCAAACTTGAACTGTAATGACTCATTTAAAAGCTGTTCATGTATAGTAGTGCATGTTTTAAAAGAAAGTCGAAAAAGTTCAACCGAAAGTTACACGTGAGGAACTGTAAGTCACTTCGTAAGCTGGGAAATATAGTTTAAAGTTTTATTGGTTTCGACCAATCAGAAGGCAGTATTTCAAAATTTTGACTACACGCTGCTATTAGCGAGGTGGTTGATTTTTTGATTTTTTTTTAAATTTCCTCAATTTATGTGAATTAATAATTAAAATTTGCGTGAATCTACTATTATAAAAGTTCAAAAAGTCACTTTGTAAGCTTGGAAATATCAATTTATACATTGTAGAAGAACCGCGATGCGCGGTAAATCGGGTACCTAGTTTTTTATAATTTCATTTGTCGTTTTTAAATTTGATTTTCAACCAGTTTTTTTTTTTTAAATCTGAAATTTGACCTCGTTGAAGAAAGAGGGAGGAGGGGGGGGGGGGAGTTGAAAGTTTTTTGAAAATTAGTTAAGAAAGTAGTGAATAACGTGTGATTT